>CM062812.1:677144032-677404032 GCA_031772625.1 Pinus tabuliformis | reverse complement strand
TTTGAAAGGTCCATATTGGTGCGGAAGGGTGTTCAGGATGTAGTGCACTAGGAAAGACTCCGATATTTCAACCTCGAGTTTCTTCAATTGAGCCACAGTGTCCCTCATCTGTATGATGTGCTCGCACACACCTCTCACACTGGTGAGCCTTAGGGATGAGAACTTCATGATTAGGGTGCTTGCTAGTGCCTTGTCTGAGGTGATGAATTGATCATCAATGGTCTTCAACAATTCTCGGACCTTTTCATGCTGATCAATGGAACCACGAATACCAGCTGAAATTTTAGTCTTAATGAACATCATGCTTAGATGATTGGATCGCTCCCATCATTCATAAAGCGTGATGTCCACTGCAGTGCTGATATTAGTGAGTGCCAGTGGTTCATCTTTCCTAATAGCATAATCTATGTCCATCCACCCCAAATGAAGGAGAATCCTCTCCTTCCAAACCTTATAGTTATCTCCCTTAAGTTCGGGAATGTCACAACGAATTTCAGAGAAATTTGCAGGTTGTACAACTGCATCAAAATTAAAAATCACATGCTTATGTTAAAATTGAGGCTTAGATAAAATTTCATGTTTTACCAATGTAAATCATGCTCAAAATTGAATCTAATGACATAAAAATTGCCTGTGGGCTAAATTTTCAATTCAAACAGATTCAATTATTCATAATTCTGAACTTTATGATAAAACTTATTAATTCATAACTCCTGTGGGTAGGTTATGAAATTTTATCCTAATTAATTACATAAATATAATAAAAATTCCTGTGGGATAAAATTTATTATATTTAGTCTAATTAATTACAATTTAATGTCTAAATAATCTTTATGTGATCTAACCAATCATAATATATAATTTTATTTAATTAAAGATGTTGTGGCTATTCTCTAATTAATTAAAATTATATGGATCACTAGACATTATCCATTATAAATTGCGTAAAAAAAATATATATATATATATATATATATATATATGGAAGGCGGAAACAATTACCGCACTAATCAAACTCTTAAAAAAAAAATTCTTATAAAATTATAAACATTTCTTTAACCAGAGTAAAAAAAAAAATGTTTAGTAAAATGAATAAGTCAAAATGTCATTTTTAAATAAACTTCATACAAGAAACTATATGAGTAAAAACTGTGATAAATATCAGTATTACTCCAAATGATGGCAAGATTTCTCCTCAAAATAAATAAACTTTAAATACCTTTTAATGAAAACCATTTCATCTCGGTATTTTTTTTTTTTTTTGAATGAAAAGGGAATGGAAAACCTAAGAGATAAATCAGACATTAAAAGAAAATTCAGGCAGCCATCTTTACAACAGTACCAGACAAACCCACAATATCTAGTAAGTCGAGCTGCAAAATTTACTAGACCAAGACTGTAACAATGACTATATAGCTAAATTTCAATTATTCTTCACTGTTGTTTTCAAAGGTTCATTCCAGATTATAGTTCCATACAAATCATGCCGGATGCCATAATCACATACCATATACCAGAGACAAAGGACCAAGACACCACTGTTAAACCCCAAATGTATCATAAATTTGTGATAATACGCAGAGACCAATATCGATTTATATGTGTCTTCTCAGAAATAAAATATATTCCAAAGCCATTTCACAAAAGTACTCAAATATGGAAATGAGAGATCATGTGGGACCTGGGTCGATTAAGACCATTTCTCAAGAGTAATAAAATCCAGAAATTAAACGAATCATATTCTAAAGCCAAATGCGTGAATGTATCTTTTCTAGATTCGTAGTAATCAAGCAAAATATATATAATTTCTGAGATGACCCACCTGGGGAAAGCTATCGTGCAATGGATGTATTCCAGAAGAGTGGGTAGACTGAATATGTGAAACATGGCACGAAGAGAATAGTGGTTGTTTATAAAAGTGGAAGATCTGTAATTTCCGTTCTCATAACAACTCGTTTTGGTAAGCAGAACACACCAAGGCAGAGATAAGTGTGTACGCTCTGATACCAATGTTAGTTTATGACAGCGATTCTATATGCGGAATAAAAACTTAAAGAATCGTAAAACTGGAATAAACTTTTATGCCCAGTAAAAATGCAAGCAGAAATACGATTCTTTACATTCGGAATTAATTTCTTTAAAGAATCAAAATGAAGGTTTAATGCCCAGGGAAAATAAATTACCTCCAGCCATTGATAACGCTCTTGCTGCAAACCAAAACTTTCCTATTACGCTTCCACAGTCCACTTGCTTTCTTGACTGAAAACAGCGCTCCAGCTTCAATCCAAAGTCATTCAAATGAGGAGCAGCAGCTGCTGCCTTGTTTTATCCACGCCTAAAAATATCGTAACACAATCTTCATCCAAGCAGAAAGAAAAGAATACAGAAAGTCTGAAGGCACTTCCAAGCTCTGCTCTCTCAGCTTGATGGTGTAAAAACTGAAGGGGATTGAGATGCAAGCTTGGGGACCAAACAGATAAATTTATAGCCAAGCTTCCATCAAGCTTCTGATGGCTATGTGTCAGGTGTTCCACAGATCAAGGTAGAGAACTCCAGATGGAGTAATGGACCACTTCAGAAGCTCCCGACAATAAATTTATTAACTGCAGTTGATTTCCTTAATTTAAGGAAATTACTGCAGTTGGTTTCCAGAAATTAAGGAAAGACTGTAGTTTACTTCCATAATTGTAGGTAGCAGTTGGTAAAAAAATTAATGGAGCTTAACAATATTATGTTGTTGTCAATGGGCTTCCCTTGATAACTTCTTGCATCCCAATTTCCCAGATGATGTAAATGGGCATCGCTTTATTCTGAGTAGTGTAATCAGACCAGTGGGACATGATGTGTTCTAAATTTGTAGCCATATTAAGTGAAATGTTCATGAAATGTGCAATATTTCTCCAAACCTGTGAAGTTGAAGGACAAGAGAAGAAAATGTGTTCTGTTGATTCTATGGAGTTTCTACAAAAGGTGCAGAATCCAGGACCATGAAAACCTCTTTAAGTAAGTTGTCCCAAGTCAAAACTTTATTTTTCCATACAAGCCAGGGAAATAATGTTAATTTAAGTGGGATCTTCATCTTCCATACCATGAAAAACCAAGATGTCTGTTGACGATTGTATCTTTCTGTGATATAGTATTTGTATGCTTCAGCAACCATTAGCCCCTAATTATGCATTCTCCCACTCCAAGAGATATCGTCACCAAGGGCATTGACCAGTCTGGCTGAGGGCGTTGACCATTTAATTGCACATTGTCCAGTCAGTCCCATTTTTGTAGCTTCTTTCCATATAGGATAGCGATTTTGATAACCTCTTATTGTTTAGCCTAGGAAAAAATATCCCTTTCTTATTGTTTGGCATAGGAAAACATATCCCTTTCTATTGATGATATCTGAGGAATGCTTGCGATGAGTGGCATACTTGTGAAAGAACTTGGTGTTTCAGTGGCATACTTGCGAAAGAACTTGGCGTTTCAGTGTCCCCATAGCCAAATTTCTCTGCTCTTGAGTCTCCATCTAATGTCTTATCTATTCAAGATCTCATTTTTCCTTTCTTCCAGCAATTTTAGGTGATCCAGATCCTGCTGAGTCGGGATTTTGTCCTCCATAGTCTTGCCGAAATCAGAAATGATATGGGAGATGTTCTATAATTCCACAATCAAATGTTTTTTTTATTCAATCCCAATTTTTGGTTCTTGATTTTATTCTATTGAGCTTGATAACCAGGGATCTCATTGTCGATTCTTCTCTAATATCATACATATCTGACCAAAGGGTGTGTACCAGGTTGTTATATTCTGAATCGTCCAGCCATGCTTTGTTGAATTTAAAAGGGATCCCCTTTCGTACATTCTCCATCCTCCAACTAAGGATAATTGGAGTATGATCGGATATGTATGACTTGTATACAGATGACTTCAGATAACCAAGCCTTTCAATCAAATCTTCTTGAACCAAGAATCTATCAAGTCGTTTCCCAATGTGGTCCTCTCCAACGCGTCTGTTGTTCCATGTTGGAGAGAGAGGGCAGGGGAAAATGTCTACCAAATGGTTATCATCAAAGAGATTATAGAGCCTATCTTCTAGAGGATCTGTTCTACAGTGTGTCCCCCATGATTCCTGAGCCATGAGAGTGGCGTTTAGATCTCCAGCCAGAATGAGTCCATTAATTTTCAGAATATTGCAGAGTTTAATTCTCTCCCAGAATGACGAACGTTCCCGACATGGTGCATACATGTTAAGTATATGTATGCGACAAGAAATGCCACGTTTGTGTCCAGATAGTAAAATTCCTACAAAAAGACTAAAAGCATGAAAATGTGCTCAGCCAAGATCCCACAAAGTGATTAGTCCTCCAGAAGTACCAACCGAACCGACAGCAAATGTGCCGCAATGGGAAAATTTGCCTGAAATATGCAATGGCCCGAGGTGTCTCTACAAGAGTTTCCTGTATGAGTATAATAAAAGGAAGAGTATCCAGAATGATGTGCTTAATACCAGGTTGATTGGAGTGATTCCCCAAACCTCTAATATTCATGGAGAGGATGTTCATCATGGAAGCACAGAAGCAGGTAGTGAAGCTCTAAGTGCCCGAGAATCGGAGGAGGAGATAATGAGTACATCAAGAAGATCAAGGAGGTCTGTAGAGTCTTGAAAGAGGTCGGATTGAGGCTCGGGGCATCCATGGAAATGTTGACTACCCTTTTTATTAGTCTTGCAAACAGTGATGTTTTTTGTAGAACGCGGGCTGATATGTGGGGAGGATCTTGGGGCATCAACCTTATGTATGGTCAGGGCTTTGAGATCCATCTCAGGGTTGAGAAGAAGGAAGTCAATGTCGCTCCCAATTGATTTGTGAGGGGAAGCATTTGAGGGGTCGTCAGGACAGTGTTTAGGCAGAGTTATGGCAGATTCAAGAGGAGGCATTGAAGGAGAGATCGTGAGAGCGTTATCATGAGAGCAAGGGATAGCGTTATCGTGAGCACAAGGGACAGCGTTATCAGGAGAGAATCGATATATCTTGAAGGGGATTAACCTTATGTGGGGACCTCCTCAAACAGAGGGAAGACAGAAGGACCGAATGATAATGTGACAGGGGAAAGCTTTCAGGGGGAGCTATCAGAACCCAGTACAGCATCCAAATTCACATATGAAGGTGCGGGAGAAGAGATATTCAATGAATATGATGAAATATAAATCTGAGAGGGGTCAAACCGAGAAAATAGAGTACCTTTGTAAGGGCGTGGATTGACATCTTGTGATCGATGAGGGAAATTGTTCGGTTGGGGAGCAAGTCCTGTTGTATATTGCAAACCAGACCTTCCACTGCTTGGGCATCACTTCTTCAAGTATTATGTCTGATGACAGAAAAGGCAACGAAATGGGATGCCCAATAATCCAGTCATTGTTGAATCCGCAAAGGTCCCCAAGCCAAGTCCAAGCTTTCTGGAATGCCACCAGAGAAACAGATCTCTATCAGAATCCAGACCACCCGCTTGTCATGCGCCCCTACCACTTTGGGATCAATGTATATGAAACGACCAATTGCATTTCCGATTTCAGTCAATGCCCTCTTAGTCCAGAATTCAAGTGGTAGCCCAGGAAATTTGACCCAAACAATTTCATTTTTGGGTGTGTCCAACAATGGATTGAACCTAATATACCATTTATGAAGTTGCAGGAAACATCTCCCTGGTACCCAAGGGATCTTCAAGATTTTTTCGGTATCCTCCATGTGCAGGAAATGTATGTTGAACCATGCGTTAATCAGAATGCTGATCTTCGGAGCGTACTGAGGGGAACTCCATAATTACTATAAAATATGTGTAGAAAACCGAAAAGGTGAGTCCCAAGATTAATCCAAGTTGTCGTCGAATGTACACCACGAGGGAAGGACGGGCCCAAATTCAGGCGCCAGATAATTCAAGCAGTACCGGAAAACAGGCGTCACTTTCCTGATCCGTGTTCGAAACCAAGACCAGCCAACATTCATTCATGAGAGTGATCAAACTTAAAGAAATCTACTTTGCAGCTTTAACCATTGCTACTCTTCCATCTTTCATAAGGTGCAACAAAGACAACCCCATTATGAAGACTAAAAACAATTCCCCTCCCACTCGATAAAACTGAAATCAATAATGATAATTGTTCCTGATTTTGTACACTGATGTGTGATTGAGCGATAAGTCACTTAGGCGAAGCAGCTACGAAAATTGATCCTAAGTCTAAATAAAACAAATTGTAAATTTGATATATAACTTGTCCGATTTCCATATTAAACGGAAACGAAAATCAATATCCTTGCTATTAACTCGCGTACCAAAATATTGATAAGAGGTTGTTTTTTCAGTTGAAATTTTTACAATTGATTATTTTTATTTCTTTAAAAAATATTTTTATTAATTAATTGTTAAAAAATATTTATCAAAATAATAATTATATTAAAGTTTTAAATTAAAAAATAAATTTAATATTTATTTATATAATGAAATCTAAATTTTTATTAATTAGCATATCTTAAATAATTAGAAAAAAAAAAATTATCTTTCTATTTATATTTATATATTAAATTCAAATTATAATATCAATTAGTATATCTCAAATAAACTAGAAAAATAATTATCTTCCCGCTCAAAGGTAAATTCAACCCCTCGCTTGGTTCCTTCCTTCTCACTTTTATATCACTTTTGGTTAATTCTTGTGTTCTCACAAGCTCTTGCACTATGAGGAGACTGTGTGCAATTTTCACTTTGGATGAGCTAGTTTTTTTTTTTTTTGTCAAGTTGTCTGTGATCCTCTAGGCTTGATCTGTGGCTTGAGGAGCCGCGACCCAGGGGCATCTAAGCCGTCAAAGTCACTCAGGGATCGCACCCGGCCTAGACCACACCAGCGCTTAGCTAAATGGATTTTTTAGCATGTTTCCTCTCCCGAGCACGCAGCACAACCACCCCCCATGAGGTTTGATCCTGGGACGGCTTGCTAACAAGAACCATCTTCAATCGGTTGTGCTAGTGGGACTTGACCACTTTGGACAAGCTAGTTGCTCACACAACCACCCCTCCATTTTGCATCTCTGAACTCTCATGTGAAGAGGAGTATCAATTTGCCTTTTGTTCTAGATGCGACAGGCTCTTTGTGCGACTTTCCTCTCAATGGATTTCCATTTTGAATCTTAGGTATCTTTTACCTCCTCTAGCTAGCTTATTTCGTTTTTTGTCAAGAATTTGCCTAAGTTTGATTTATTTGGGAACTTTTTCTCTCCCTCCCATTCTTCTCCTGGGCCCCTTTCTATGGAGGATCCTCATGTTTTCCCTCTGATCCTCTCTATAGTTATTCTCTCCCTCTCCCTCCCAGTTACTTTATCCTACTCTACTCTTCATCAATTTGTTGAATCTGGTCACTTGTCATGCCCCTCCAAAGAGAATGCTTGAGAAGGGGGGCTGCAGGCTATGATGGTCTCAATAGTTCCCAAGCTCAAGCTAGAGCACATGCCTCCTCAGATATATACCAAGCACACACATCACTGGAAATCCAATAAGGAATTGAATAAGAAGTGGCTGAGGAAAGAGAAGACATCTTTGACTGAGAATTCTTGGTATTTATCTCCACCTGGGTCCCCGATGTGGGCTTAGAAAGAGGATGCCACAACCAATATCATCTTACAGTTGATCTCTATTAGCAGCTTAAGTAGTTATTGGGAAATTTTTTATTTGAACATAATGAAAGTCGTGATGAACTTCTCCTTCAAATGGAGGAATTACAATTGTTATATTAGATCATGGATGAGCATATGCAACACATGGAAGTTGTTCTCCTGCATGACCATGACCCACATCCTCCTTTCATTCCTAATCCTCTAGCTTTGAGCAGTTAGCATTGTTATTCTTGTTGGTCCTACTACAAATAGCACTTGATTTACTAGATATGTTACAGCTAGATTCTATGTGTTTTTTGTTTTATATAATTGCAGTTTATATGGTTGAGAAGCCTAATTTTTGTACTATGCATATTTTGATAATTATATGTTGGAACCTCAATTTGTTTTTATGGACTAGTTTCAAGATTAGCATATCAAGGCATTCTGAGGCTCTATCCTGTAGCATGCGATGTAAATATTTTCCTAATTAATAATAAAATATGATATATATAGAGAGAGAGAGAGAATTTAAGGTGACATACATTTTTAGTACAATGTAAAATGTTATTTTAAACATTTTCTTTTCTCTGCTTCCATACATCTCTTACAGTTATATCAAAATAATATTAGTTTTGAATACTTCAAAAAAAAAGGAACCCGCGAGGGTTAGCTCAATTGGTCAAGTCCCTGTTACATTTGCTATTGAGAGGTCATGGGTTCAATTCTCTCGACACTCTCGAAGTCAGGATTTGTAGTAGAGTCAACCGGAAGTGATCCTTTCAAGTGGATCTGCATTGTAAAAAATATCTCGTGGAAATAGCAGTCATTGATCTCCAAGGTCTATGAATCACATAGAAAAAAAAAAATTTAACAAAAAGATAGAAAAGTTAAACGCAATTAAAAAACATGCACATTTTGGAAGTTTTTTTTTCAAATTTTTATGTCAAATAAAGAACTCATATATATACTTTTAAATATTTATCAAAAAGATATACATTTAAAAGTTATGTATAATTATCTCCGGATGGGATGTTTAGCCTGAGCGAAGGTGGGGAGCGGGTTTCCATTGTCCCACTTGGACATATGGCCAGGGGATGTGGCAACACACCCCTTTAAATGTTCCACTATGTATATCGACTTTGGCATGGGGATTGATCCTCCTCAGTCATCTATCATTTTGCAAATGGCACACCACCTTGCCTCTCTAAAACTCTGTGAAATTTGCCTCCTCTAGGATCCAGCTTTAATCTCTGATTTCCTAACCTTGCCTCGTGTGATTGGGAGGGACTCACTGCCAAAAAGTATGGTATTTAATGCATAGGCCCTAGGATTTCATCGCACTCATTCCAGTGGCATTCCAGGTCAAATAACTAACTAGTAAGGCAAGTAACTTCAAATTTCCAATTCTAGGGCTTTGGAAATACAATTTTATCCTAAGTGAAGGAGTTCAACTCATATTAGTAAATGTTATCTTTCCCTCTTCTTGGTGCAATGTTCATAGTTCTCTTAATATTCATCCATTTCATGGAAAAACTCAAGGGAAGGAGCTCCAACTCGGTAGTGAGCTCTACTTCACAATGACCACACTTTCCTCCCTCAACTCCAATTGGAATTATGGTTTATTTCTAGCAGTGGTCATTGGACATTTCTCTATCTAGCTCCTTAGATTTGACTCGTGCATCCTATTGTTGGGAAACATTATTTTGACAATTGGGCTTCCTCTTCTTATGGAAAGTCCCTCCTTATCCCACTCTAGTTATTTCTTGATCTCCTTTCCAGTGATGTTCCTATATTAATTGTTTCTCTTGGTTGTGATTGGACTTCCAATTCCTTCTTGTTAGCTATGGAGTTCTTTCTCTCTTGTGGGTGCCTCATACTCTCTTGACTCCCTAATTCTAAAGATGCTCCTTCTCTAAGGACATCTCATCCACCAGCTCATTCCCTGTCTATCTAGTCTTGGTTTGTTTTGCTCCCTCTACTAAGGCCATGGTCTTGGTTCAACCTTCCACTCTAGTCCACCTCCATCTAGTTTCTAATAACCCCCTCCTGGTTCTTTGGCATTTTCTCCCTCTCGTGTAGTTTTCATGCCTTGCTATAGAGCTTGTGTCTACAAAGGTGATACATACTATCAAGACCGAGTCAATCAAGGTAGCACATGAACATGACTCATAGTTGAAGACTCGACTTGTTTATGAGAATTAGGAAGAACTCACTTATGCCAAAAGGGAAGCATCCAATTAGCATAAACTTCTTTCTGACATAGAGGTAATGGAAGATTTTGTTGATTGGGTGCCTGATATGGGGCACAAACATGGGAGTTTCAACCAATAGATGCACATGTTGGACCTATACTATACATGAAGTTCTTACTCGGAAAAGTTTTAATGGATTAAATGAAAATAAAAAAGATATACTACTCTCCATGTAACATCTACATAGACATCTAACACACTTGGACCAATGAATAGAATGCACTGAGAAGCACCTCAACATCCCCCTACTATTGCTTTCTCACCTAGCAGCAACAGGGAATTGATCCAAGTTGTAGCAACAAATTCAAACCCTTCTTCCTAGTCTACTCACACTTTGTCTACTCACACTCAAGATCGTCAATGTCTCAGAGCAAACGTTCAACGCGTGAGGAGTATGGTGGCGCCGTATGCTGGAAGCCACAAGCGAGCGCATATTAGTTGAGTGGTTTGTAGAGCGTTATACCTGCCAATGTATGGTGAGGTGGAGTGTTGTGGTATGCAGGGCCGATGGCAAAGGACTGATAACAGAGTATATATATGACAGAGTTAACGCAATAAAAGTTTGGGCCTACAATACAGTATATACAATACCGCAACAACTGAAATGGGAGTGGGAGTTATATATGTTAAAGACGTACTAAAAAACCCAGAGAACTGTATTGAAGCCGCATGTATTAACAACCGGGAAAAGGGCCAAAAGCAACCAAAGCACCTCGTCACTGTTCAAAACCCAAGCAGAAATAGTAACAGCACTTCATTACAAGTCACATAATACGAGTCACAGACATACTAGTCACCGCACCAGCGTTCAATCTTCCACAATTTTCAATCCTTCCTTTATTCCACCACCGCACCACGGTACTTCCAGGTAGTGCACCTCTGGCCACAACAACTCCAGGTAGCAACTCGACTCTTGAATAGATTGCACAGAATTGGAATTAATGCACAGTCAAATAGAATGCAAAGGGACAAAGGATAATAAAAGAGATTAGTAGATATGACAAACTGCAAAAAAAAAATGGTAGAAGGGAGTTACAAGGGCAGAATGGGATGTCAAAAATGGAGTTGAATCTGATACCATATCAGCTTAGGAGGTAACTCCTCAAAACGAATTACCTTTCTTCATTAAGGTTTCTCATGGTCATATACAAGTAGGGAGAGACTCTTGGGCTTCACCTCCCAGTGTCTCTTCATTTTCTTATTCTCCATTATTTACAATTTACATTATTTACAAATGTTCACCCAATCCCAATGATTAGGTGTCAACAACTTCAAAGACCAGACTACTAGTCAATCCATTTTGTACTTTAAATCTTTGGTTAGTGTTTTTTCCTTTGCCTTTATCAAATGGGTTCATTTTTAGATATGGTTGGGTTTCCCCAGTGACCGACTAATCTAGACCCTTCATCTTTTTACATAACCTCTTGTTCATAAGATAATACAAACTAACTATCTATCTATATATATATATATATATATAATCAAAAGAATTTTAAATTCATAAAAAAAAAAAACTAAAATAAAAACAAAGTTTGAAAAGAAGGAAAATACATATTCAAGAATAAAAGTTTTGAAAGAAAATAAATCATGTTTAAACAATAATATATCAAGGTAGAAATTAACTTGACTAAAGAAGAAATTTTCTAGGAGCATCTCTCCGTCTTTGATTCAGAAGTTAATGTAGCTTATATGGGTTGGATCTCAGATGTGGGTCACAGAAGAGACATTGATTGGAAAAGTATTGCAAGACATAGGTGAGGAAATATTTGATTTGAAAATATTCATCAAGAGCTCAAACACTTACACACTTGCATCATTTCCATAAGCTTTTTAATTATGTCTTGGTTCCATTGTTGATCAGTGGTTTAGTTGTATGTTAGTCTATAGGCAAAGCATAGATTCATATCATTGACTCTTCCTTTTGGCAGAAGAACATAAGCTTATGGTTGTTATGTATGTAATATCTTGATTCAATGATAATGCAATATATATATATATATATATATATATATATATAGAGAGAGAGAGAGAGAGAGAGAGAGAGAGAGAGAGAGAGGAATTTAAAAATAATAATAATAATAATCTATACATAACCATGATTTAAAAATATTCAGCAAAAATTTTAACACAAAAAAGATATTAGAAATAAATAAATTTCACATTAAAAATAACCAAGAAAATAAAACACAAAAAAAAAAGAATTGGAGGGATGATTCACATATCAGCCCCCCAAATATCCTTTTTTCTCCTTCAGAAATCAAGGGATATAGGTGAGGAGGTGATTTTGAAAAAAATTCTCCCCTTCCCCCTCCAAACTCAACTACGATCCTACCCTCCCATGAATGTCCATGGTCATTATTTATCCAACCCAAAGGGGGAGGGAAAGAGGGAGTTGGGCATATTGCACCACCCCAACCCCCTTACCCCTAAACATGCAATTACATTTGATTTGATTCAAAATCAAAGAAAATAAGGGGGTTGATTATGGAAATCACCCTTTTACCCAGCTCCCCACTCACCTCCCTTTAGTGCAATTGGGAGCCAAGGGTTATTGCCTCCCAAAGGAAATAGGGGCCTCAATTTCAATAATTACCTTCCTCCCTTGTGTTCCTTCCTCTCTCTGCTTGACATAGAAAGGCCACTAGGGGCGAAGGATGATTCTCGGAATCATCCTCCACCCACCAAGAAAAAAAAAAAGAAAAAAACATGTAACTGCATCAAGTGGAGGGTAGGGAAGGAACAAAGAGCGAAAGTTTAAGCTCAAAATTGACCCCAACCCCCCTCCCCTCGAGCAAGTTTTCTTTGATTTGATCCAAAATGAAGGAAATAGGGGGTAGGAGAAGGATGATTTCAAGATTACCCCTCCCCTCAATATATTGTTTTTAATTTATTTTTATATGTTCTATTTTATAGTTATTTATTAGAATTTTTATTAATGGATTTTATTTTATTTTGCTCAAGAGTTTTTCCATAAAAAGAAAATTCAATTTTTCCTAAAGAAATTTTCAATTATGATATCTATATATATATATATATATATATATATATATTTTTCCCTGATTGGGGTGGAAGGGCACAATTATATGGGTGATAAGGGCAGGGATAAAACCCTCCCATATGTTGAAAGGTGATACATGTGGCGCTCTGGGGACATGTGGTGCATGAAGCATATAAGAACATTTAAGATGCAATGTCAGAAGATTATAAGCAAGATCGTGAGCTCGATTTTGATGTTCGTGAGTTTGGTTATGGGAGGTGGCGAGGTTGGTGTTGGTCAAGAAGAGTTTGCACAAGCTACCAACCTGTGCGTGCTCCTCTGGCTTGAGATTTCTGTGACGAGGAACCTTGAAGGTGGGTTGGGTTTCTTCTACAGATTTTTTGATGGCCAAACATGAAGAGTCTGAATTTTTTGTGCAACTACTCATATGGGTTCGTTTAGTAGCTAGTTTTGCTCAGAGAGGGGGGTCGTTCTCGGATTTGGGTAGCTGGTAGAACACTTTTGTGTTGGGGTTCTTTAGCAGTTAATTCGGTAAGTCTTTAAGATCAATTATTTGTCTTCATAGTGTTGAGCTCTTAATTAGTCAGGCAGTGGCGTCTCTCAATTACACTTGCTTTCTATTGTCTACATGTTCCGTGGAGATAAACTTGGGTCCTCCAGGTTTTAGTGTCAATTACAATATCTCTTTTAAGCCTAATAGCACTAGGGTATTTGGTGGGTTTTCAAAGACCATATAAATTTGCTTCCGCTATAAGGCATACTGATCTTCTTTAGTCAAGGTTGATGTAGATGGGAGGAGGTCACTAGAGGTGGTGGTGGTAATTTGGATTTAGTAGGTGGTTGCGTCGAGTCTAGTGGAAACCACATTATTGAGTCCAGTATTCTAAAAACTCCAGCATTTCCTTGCATGTTGTTGGAGTCAAGTGGTTGGTTTATGTGGTTCATGGTAGGCTTGGTGGTTTATCGTTAATGTGGTTGAGTAAGGAGGTTGTTTGGGCCATGAGGCTAGAGGTCGGATCATGGAGGTCACACAACGAAGATGGACAGTGACAGTGGTGTGGAGGCGGCATTTGAGGGTGGGATGGCTCGCAACTACATACCTTCCCCAAGTTGAGTGGATATCCCTCCCTCTTTGGATTCCTTGGATTTCTAGCTTTGAAAGATCATCATGCTCTTGGAACCATCATGATGATCGTAGTGAGGTTATTGGTTTTATGAACGATTTACAACAGAACCAGTGGAACATACAGGATCACTTGGCTTCACTTCGGCGAGGTGAAATGAGAATTGATGAGCAACTGAGGCATATTGAGGGACGTCTTGTTCAATTGGAATTCCATGTCCATGGTGAGCCCATGCCCCTAGAGTTACCATGTGACGATCTAAATAATCCAACCTCCGGAAATTCCTCCTACTCCTTGATGGTTATGTGTTGCATTCTCAATCTAGGGGTGTTTTGGGTTTTCTAGTCTTTCTATTTCTGGGTTCTTAGTAAATTTTCGCTTTTTGTAATCAGCTTTTGTGTCTCTCTTCTGGCTAACAAATCCGGTAGGAGTGAGGCTGGAAGATTAATGAAACTCAAGCAAACATGTTGTATTCTTTGGAAGAATTAATAGAAGCTCGTTGATTGATAATAAAAAAATATTGTATATAATTTTAAAGTGAGGAGAGAAAAGAATATAAACAATAAGAAAAAAATTGTAAGATAATACATTATGCCATTTTGTAATGTCTCCTGGAATGCTAACTAACCCTAAAGTAGTTGACATTTTATGGTTGATTTTATGGTTTGGCTACAATAATAACTAGCTTTTAGACCATGGTTTTAAATTGTTGCAATTTTAAACATCCTAAAAAGCTAATTGATGTTTTTTTTGTTGCAATAATAGAAGTTTTTAAGGCTTATTTTTTAAAATTGTTGCAATTTCATTTTTTATTAAAAAGTGGGTGTTATTTGCAATACTATTGTAACAATGATACCAACTTAACAAGAACTATAACTTCACAATGAGAACTCTAGCCTAAAAACCCCCTATTTTTGTGCATAAAATTTGAAAAACACCTCAAAATTGCAAACATGGTGATGTTGCATCACTTTATATTTTAGGGTTAAAATTTCAGCATTTTCATCCATGGCATTTAAAATGAAAATCATGATCATGGAAAACCTTAAAATTCCAACAATCTTCAACGAAGATGTTAAAGATGAAATACATGAATCCAAAAAATCTTAAAATTTCAACATTTTACATCCATGACATTGTAAGCCAAATATTATGACTTAAAAACCTTAAAATTCAACAGCTAAATCAACAAGTAATTCTACTTAAATTTATTGTTTTAAAATATAAAATAATCTTGTTTCTTAACCTAAGACAACTCTACCAATTTTCAATGTGACATTAAAATTGCAATATTTTTTAACTATTGTTTATAAAATCATCATTAATATAGACAAAATCATAAAAAACACCCCAAACAAAACAATGTAATGCAAAAAAATAATAATAACAATAAATATGAAAATTTTAAAAAATAATAATAAACAAATTAAATAATTAAAAAATATATATATTTTCCAAAAAAAACTTAAAAATTTGATTAAAAAAAATTCAATATACTTTTAAAAACAAAATTGATAAAAATAGAGGGAAAATTATAATTGTGTGTATGTAAAATTCAAAAAATTATAAAAAAATAAAAATAAAACGAATAAAACTTAAAAATATGTATATATTCAATAATAATAATAATAAAATTGATTTTTTTAATCCATAAGGGTTACCTCAATTAGTTGAGTTGCTAAAGCACTTCTTTTATAGAAAGTTACTGGGTCAATTTTCTTCAACGCCCTATGGGTTAGCATAGTGCTATGCTAATAAACCTTTCTAATAAGAGGTCACAAATCAATTCTCTTCGATGCCTTCGGAGTTAGGCTATGCTAATAAGTAGGTGAGAAGTGATCCTTTCTAATGGATCTAGCCAAATATTTCCTTGAATATATATATATATATATATATATAAAATTTTGAAATAAAGAATAAATAAAAAGATAAAATAAAAACATGTTATTTTTTTAAATAAAACTTATGAAAAAAAGGAAAAAGAAAATATTTAAAAAAAATGTAAAAAGTTGTTTGTTGTGCATGGGGAAGGTCATGCCCAACATCGCTCCTCTATCCTAGTTCTTCCTTTAATATATCGATATGATGTGTTTTTGTCTTTTTATTTTTGTTTTCTTAATTTAAAATTTTATTTTTATTTTTTAATTTTTTAAAAATATATTGATTTTTTTATAATTATTTTAATTTTAAATTTGCTTTTTTAAATGTTTGATTAATTTTTATTTTATTTATTGTTATTATATATGTTGTAGGTATAGTGATGATGATGGTGGTTAACGAGACCAAATTTTGCTCTATCGGACCTAAAAATTAAGCATTCAATTTTGCTTTCACTGCATATTAATTTTTCATTGACCAAAAATTTATGCGGCTTATCCATAGTTTAACATTGGGAATTTCATTTTTTGTTAATTTTTATTATTATTTAAATTTATTTATTTGTAAGGTGATTGGTTGAGGTCTTATTATGGGTTGTTTAATAAGTTCTATTTCTATTAGTTACTAATTTTTTGTTTTTAGTTTTATTTCTTTTTTTATTTGATTATTTTTTTTTTTTTTCATTTTTCTATTATTTCCATTTTCATGAATTATATTTTTTTTGTCCATATTTTCAATTTAAGATGACTTATTATTATATTAAAAACATATTTTAAAAAATTTAATTATAAAAAATTATATATATATTAATAAAAATAAAATACACACAAATATAAAATAAACATGTACATTAAATTGTATATATGTTAATACAAAAAATATTAGTTAATCATATTTCTTAATTTTTGGTGATGGCATTCAACAATACAATATTTTATTAGTTGTTTTTATTTTTGTGATGAAATCTTTGTCTTTATTATTTTTTAGTTTAATTACGCCGTAAGATGTTCCCCTCTGAGAATAACTCTCCTCTGGTGATTCATGGATCTAGTCTCCACTGCGAGATGGCTTGTTAAGCGATTAAAATGTCATCAACCGTTCAATCTCACCATTTTTTGCCAAATTCTTATTTATTCAGTTAACTAGGTCGTTTCAAGAATTCTTCATTTGCTCAAGGCGTACAGGCATCAAAAGGATTTCATGGATGAATACATTGCAGGAACAATTTCCTCGCCCTGAGCTTGCAAGCACTAATTCTTCTTCTCTGAGAGAGAAAGAAGAATATAAGAGGAATAAGGAGAACATTCCCTCATTCTCCTCTTATTCTTCCGGTTCGGGTTATGTATTACGATTACCCCATCCGAGGAAGCCTCTCTAAGATATCACTCACCTCATTGCATCAACCACTAATCATGTAAGTACTCACAACTTTTAGTTTGGTTTTCTCTGCACATTTTCCCTTTTTTTTTGTCAATGCTTTTCTGGAAACATATATGCGAGAATTAAATATGTGGTTGTTCTTTTTTCTGTTTTATAGATAAGGTCTTCGCCCTCTGTTGCAGAAGAGAGAACACATGTAAGATTGGGGGTACGCTCTTCCAGCAAGAAGTGTAGTAAAAAGAAAGCAAATGTTCATATGTCAAGTGTCGGTGTCGTTTCGAGTGAGGAGAGGTGTCAAAGACATGAAATGGCCATGCTCAGAAAGAGCTTCAGATAGACAATGCAGAGGTGTTCCCGATTTTGTTAATGTTAAGACTTGGGGATGTCGACACCTGAACCTGCAGTGGTGAATATACTCATAGAACCTTAGAAGCAAATTTTGATTTCAATATGCATTTGAGTAATTCTCTGTTGGTGATTCATGAATCTGGTCTCCACCGTCATATGGCTTGTTAGATGATTAAAATGTCATGAACCGTTCAATCTCACCATTGTCTGCCAAACTCTTATTTATTCAATTAACTAGGTCGTTTGAATAATTCTTCATTTTCTCAAGGCGTACATGCATCAAAGGGGTTTCAGGGATGAATATGTTGCAGGATCAATTTCCTCGCCCTGAGCTTGCAAGCACTAATTCTTCTTCTCTGAGAGAGTAAGAAGAATATAAGAGGAATAAGGAGAACATTCCTCGATTCTCCTCTTATTCTTCGGGTTCGGGTTCTGTATTGCGATTACCCCATCCAAGGAAGCCTCTCCAAGACATCACTCGCCTCGTCACATCAACCACTAATCATGTAAGTATTCACAGCTTTTAGTTTGGTTTTCTCTGCACATTTTCCCTTTTTCTTTATCAATGCTTTTCTGGAAACATATATGCGTGAATTAAATATGTGTGTGTTCTTTGTTACATTTTACATATAATTTCTTTGCCCTCTATTGCAGAAGTGAGAGCACATGTAAGATTAGGGGTACACTCTTCTAGCAAGAAGTGTGGTAAAAAGAAAGTGGTTGTGAATATGTCAAGCGTGGGTGTCGTTTCGAGTGAGGAGAGGTGCCAAAGACATGAAATGGTCATGCTCAGAAAGAGCTTTGGATAGAAAATGCATAGGTTTTATCGATTCTGTTAGTGTTGATACTTGGGGATGTCGACACCCAAACCTGCAGTGGTGAATATACTCATAGAACCCTAAAAGAAAATTTTGATTTCAATATGCATTTGAGTAATGTTTGTGAGATTTGCGGGTGTTGGAAGTAGTGGTAGATAACATCCCTGGGAATATTTCCCTTCGTGTCTCAATCCACTCATCTGTCTAAGTCCACTCAGCTATGCTTCCCTTTGAAGGCCATTGTGGAAATCTGTTCTTGAGAGAAATAACTGATTACAAAAGGTGCAGTTGGTTTCTAATGTTTCAAATTTCCTTTATTGCTAAGTTAAAAGTCATGACTGAGCCAGTTGTCCCTTGCTACATCTCAGAATCTTTGTTCTCTTCTTTACCTTCTTTTGAATCCCATACAAAATGGGCATAAGAGGCAAGAAAAAAGTTGCCAAACAAGCAACCCCAACTGGTTACCCAAATTATCCAATTCCAGATTATCAAGCCTAATCATACCCGTAATGCAATTAAAATCCATATTTGCGATAATAGAGGGCAAGCAAGGAATTTTTTTTGTTTGTTTGGGTCCAGTAGAGCCCCAACTAGGCTTTCAGGGACTCCGACCAACCCTTAGTCTGGACAAGGCCTCAACATAATGGCTCTCTAAGCATACCAATCGACCTTATCATAGAAGTTGCCCATCTATGCTAATATTTTGACTATTATAGTTAAGTATGAGTGGTTTCCTAAGGTCGTGATGGCTACAGAGGGTAATCCTCTAGTGGTGGAAGGGAAGTTTCCCTCTGGCAAGTAATTGTTTTTCTGTTCTTGCATATATATAATTTATCCCTTGCTAATAAAGCATGTGAAGGTTGTAACTTAAATTTCCTTTCGTTCGTCGATGCAGGTGGAATTATAACAGTTTCAAGGGTTTCATGTTCTAAGGTTTGAGGGTTGTTCTTTTCTAGTTGAACTAAGCGGATGCATACACCAACTTGCGGCCAATCGTTACTCAAGGTGCAAAAGGGCTTTGTATCATTTTCCATTTACAGTGGTTCTTATTCCAATTCATTTGGTAGGAATGGTTCATAGTGTTTTATATCTTGTTACTGTCACAATGTTCATATTTGTAGTAGGTGAATTTTCATTTTGCAGTTATACCAACTTTATATTTTCCACCAAGAACACACCTAGATAGAGTTAGACGTTGGCCTTATTTTGCATAGCCCCCACCTCTTGGTGTGTTCATTTCTGCACCTGATCCTCATTTGTGTGCTAGCATAATCAATTAGATTGAGTACTACTTCAAGTTTTCTCAGACATACACTTTTATTACTTGTGGCCTATTTTCATGAACCAATTAGTATGTTTGTAATTCATCAAAATGTCATTCTTTTGATTTTTTAATTCTATGACGAATAACTCATGCTTACTCCCATCACAGTCAATCCAGTACCATGCTAGGTTTTCCTATGCAAGGATCTAATTATTGTTGTTCCATTAGCATGAACCAATTGATATGTTTTTTCCCCTCATAAAAATAACTTATATTCTCATTATCGAAAATATACATTGTGCATACTAACGATTGATATGTTTACTTATTAATAATTATAAAAAATCCTTTTACCTGAACTTTCTGTCTGGTTACAATTAGTTTGTTCTTACCCCCATTGTGTTGTACATTCTTTATGATTTATTTGTTGTCTGCAGTGTTTTAAATTTATGTAAAGATCACTTTTTGCATATGAATATGGATGGGCAGGGTTGTGTGACTATTTCATTGATCGCAGGTTTTAATCTGGTGAGATATTGGATAAGTGTTCATCTATTATTGTTTAATGTATTTTAAATCCTACTACTGTCTACAATTGATATCCCAATAAGTTCATAACTTTTCTGGTTTACATAAGGGAGATTATCTAGTTTCTGTTTAGGGGTAGTAAATCATGTATATAATAAAAACTTCTATAATAATTTTTGTAGGTTAAGGCATTAGCATCTGACGTAAACCTTATCCTTTTTGCAATGCAAAGTTCAAGCATAGTTGAAGTGAAGGTGAGCGTCATCATCACCTAACTTTTACATTTTCAGTCTTTTGTGATAGGATGAAAAGATAAGGAGGCATGGTGACTAGTCAAAGTGGGTCTTAACTGCTGGATTTATCAAATATACGTCAAGGAATCAGCCAGAATACACCTGTATGAATGTTAATATAAGAAATGTTGAAAATGATGCTAAATTGGAGGGGTAAATAACAAGTGTTTGGTCAAGGCATCTTATTGGATCTCCCTTAACAGAAAATGGAGTTCAAAGTGGAGTTTCATCTAAATTGGAGAGAACTTCAGATCATGGAATATCTAAGAGAAATTTTCCTGAAGGGGATATCATTAACAATATTCTTGATATCAAGATAAATGAGATGGGATGAACTGCATTTTTAAGCACTATTTCTTTTTTCTATACATTATAGGGTTGTTGAATGAAAAGAATGTGGTGGCGTTCCAACAAAACTGAGTGTTGGAAGTTTTCAATTTCATATATTGGGACATGAGAAAATGTGGAATGAAACATCATAAAAACTTCTTACAATGATCTTAAATTTTGCAAAGAGCTGGGAATTCAACATTTCACCTGCAACAACCTTACTTTGCATTTTTGGAAGAAAGTTATTAATAATTTTAGATCGTGGGCCATTACTCATGATTGAAAGGCTATGAAGTCTATTTTGGTATTTGCTATCTTGGATGGATGAATTACCTGTAGTATTTTCTACTTGGCATGCTGAGTTGCACATTCTGCTGTCAAAATAATAACAGAATATGACTTTGATGTAATAATGAAAACATTAATAGATCACAACTCATTACTGTCATCTCGTCTTATTGCATTTAGTGTTGAATGTGGATTGCACCTTGTTTTTGACTTTTTTCCACATGGAATCTTAGCATCATTGCTTCATGGTATGTGGAGATTATGATTTATATTTTTTATTAAGAAGGTACAGAGATAGGAAATTATAAGAGGAGAACAACTCTTCACAGAATTCATTATTCGCCTGAATGAACAAGACTCTCACTAGATATCAATGTATTTAGGGATCTTAGCCTATATATTTAGTTAAAAAGGGATTGGTTAGAACCAGTATAGATCTATCTTAAGCATAGATCTAACATGAGCTGAGAGGGATCAAATTTCCCTCATGGTTCCATCCTCGCATTCAATTTCTTTCAAATTAACGATTTTCCCTTTAATAAAGAATGATTCCTTTAAATGCTGGTTTATTGGATTGTATGAATAATCAATGTCTTCAACCATGTAGAGGGTTTTTCACCATGTAAACTCTTGCAATGGCTTGTTCCAATTGTCAATATAAATCGATGATGTAGACAAGAAGTTATAATACAGATTAGAATTTTTGCCACCACTAGATGTATACCTTGAACAATTGAGGGGGCAATGAAAAATACTGAAATAGTTTGTTGCTACTGTCAATGCAATTCAAAATTTTTCTTTACAAGTTCAGAGATGATGTTCTCAAAGTAAACATTAGAGATATTGAACATCATCAACTGCACTGCACGAGAGTTTCCCATCAAAGTTGTAGATTTTACACCAAAATTTATGAATCATTGGGAGTTGATGTCTAGCTCATTTTCATCTAATACGTGGTGATGTCTGAAATTTGTGATTTTTTTATGAAAATTTAGATTTGGAAAGATAGCCATCATATTGTTAGCTATCATATTTTTCATGAATTAATGTTATTTTATTTAGCTTATCAAATGTCATCTACAACTTGTATTTTTTCAAAACCTATCAAATATTTGCTATTGGAACTTGAAACACCATCTTTGAAGATTAAGAGGCAATCTATGTTGGAAAGGTAAGTGATTTCTCTTTATCTTCTAGCTCTGAATGACATTTTGTTTACTAATTTTTATTTTCAATGATGTTTTATATGGTAGTATTCTTCTCCAATTTATGCCTTACAACGTTTCCTTTGCAACATTTGGTGCACTCGTTAGTTAAGTTATATTTAATCTAAGCGGCAGGTATTAGTTGTTATGTAGCCCTTGTTATTTTTTATTTTGAATGTGTATTATTTGTGATCGTTTTTAAGGTTTTTTTGGTATTTTAATGTTTTTTTTGCTCTTAAAACAAAATTGTTTTTCCTTAATTTCCTTTTAAAAATTAATAGTTTTTAAATTTTGTTTTAATAAAAAGGTGGATATTTCTTATTTTTTAATCTTTTTTCCCTGCTTGACTCATAGACGAAATGGATTTTCTAGCTAGAATCTAGCAATATAATTTCAAGTTGTATTGTGATTTCTTATTGTTTATAATGCAAGTTTGAATGCATAAATGGATTTATCACTCTAAAAAAACTCCTAAGGCACTAGAACTTTGCGGAATAAACAACTTACACTTATGATTCTTAAAAATATCTATAGGATTTTGAGCAAAATAAGACTACATACGCACGTTTGTGTGTACACACACGCAATGCAACAAATAAACAAAATGACCCTTTTTCTAGGTAGTTTTTCTCAAAATGCAATAGATATTTTTAAGAATTATAAGTAAAAGTTGTTTATTCTACAAAGTTGTAGTGCCTTATGAGTTTTTTTAGGGTGCTAAATCTATTTACGCATTACACAATTTCTTTTCTCATATTCTTTTACATGTAAATTATTAAAAAAATAATTAATTAATAATTAGATACCACTTTTAAATTCATAGTCAAGTTTATGTTTTTTTATTTATGGTACCGATTGTCAAGGTTGTAATATCAAATAATTGGTAGTTTTAACCTATAAATAAAATAAAATAAAATAAAAGTTAGAAAACTTTGAAAAACACTTAAACAAACATTAAAAAAGAAAAAGGAAAAGAAAAGAAAGTTGACAAATTTTAAGAGATGAAAATAAAAAGAAAAGAATGGTAGACAAATTTTAAGTGATGAGTTTTGGGGCTTTTGTAGACATAATATTTAGTCTTTAATTCCATGACTGAATAATATTTGAATTTTAACCCTAAAAGAAGGATGTTTTTGCATCACCACTTTTGCACTTCAATAGGTTTTCTCATGTCTTTTGTAGTCATGATATTTAGTATTTAATGCCATGAAAATAAGGCTAAAAATTGCATGGGTGTAGGCAGGGGGGCGGGGGGAGGGGAGCTTTCAACATGCAGTAAATGATGACTGTCTCTTTTTGGGGTCAAACATCATGAGTTCAATTCAACATGAGTCCAATAATTTTGCATCACTTATTTTTCATTTCACCGTGGCTTTTCATGTCTTTCACAATCATGATATTAGTTTTTAATGCCACTAAAAAATGTTGGAATGTTAACCTTCAAATTAAAAAAATGTTATGTTGCATCACTACTTACAAAATCAAATTAAAAATCATGATTTGAAGTGACATATAAACAAATAAGAGCTCGATAAAGTTCTCATTAAGTTGGTAACCTTGTTTTTTTTTTTTTTTTTCAATTTGGGTGTTGATTTTAAGTGTTAGTTCAATAGTCCTAATCGCTAAGGTCATGGTTTTAAACAAATTGTAATTTTAACCTTTAAAAAAATTATCTTGGTAAGACCACATTTTGATTCGGGTGTTGATTTTAATGTTTTTCTAAATCATGAGACCAGGGTTGAAAATATTTGTAATTTTAACCTTGAAAGAAGGGTTCTATTGGTGGTACACATCTTTTGATTCATGGGTTAATTTTGGAGTTTTTGATGCAAAAATATGGGTTTCAAGAGCTATCATTTTCATTTTGATATCACAAGTTTCATTAAGTTGGTAATTATGTTCAATCTAGATTGGGACATAGTAATGAATGAAGAATATCATTCCTTAATAGAAAAATTT
Organism: Pinus tabuliformis; assembly: GCA_031772625.1. NCBI lineage: Eukaryota > Viridiplantae > Streptophyta > Pinopsida > Pinales > Pinaceae > Pinus > Pinus tabuliformis. The sequence continues at coordinate 677,379,730 of CM062812.1, read as the reverse complement.
ACTAGATATCCTATACCTCTTGAAAAAGAATAATAGAAAAATTGTCAAATGTAAATGGGTGGATAGAAGTAAGTATGATTAAATGGAAGTGTTGAAAGAAATAAGGTCCAAATTTTAGTTTCTAAAGAATTTTCTCAAATATAGGGAATGGATTATAATGAAACCTTTACCCCTATAACCAAAATGAATTCCATCCACTTTGCTCTAGCTCTTGCTATGTCATATAAATGGGATGTGCATGAAATGGATGTTAAATTTGTCATTTTACATGGTGGCTTGTACAAATAAATTTACATGAAACAACCTCCTAGCTATATTCAAAATAACTCCAACATTGTTTCTCACCTTAAGAAATCTCTATTGGGCCTAAAACAAGTTTGTTAAGCTTGGTACGCTAAAATGGATACCTTTCTTCTTGAAATTGAATTGTATAGATATCATTCTAACCTATTGTCTATATTAAGAGAGCAAGTAACCATATCATAATACTTATCATTTAATTTGATGATCATACATTGTATGATACCACCCCAAACTTCTAACCCATGTAAAATCCAATGTTAAGAAGAAATTTGAAATGATAGATTTAGGGTATTTGCATTTTTTTCTTGGTCCGCAAATCTTGCAAATCAAAGAAGGAATTTCCATTTCCTAGTCTAGGCATGCATGTGGCCTTCTTTGCCACTTTCACATGGAATATTATAAAGCAACTCCATCTTCCTTCCAATTTTGAGGCAAACTTGCTATCATGTGTACTAGACCTAAAGTAGACCCACTTTGTACCATCAATTAACTGATAGATATTTCTACCTGAAACATACCTATCTTGATCTTTCCTTTAGTGTTGATCTTCTTGTCCAATATATGCAAGCACCTCATGATAACCATTGTAAAGCAATAAAAAATATACGTTGGTACATCTGAAGTACAATTTAGCTTGGAATACATCACAATTCAAGGGGGGGCGCTCCTTTATTGGTTGGTTTCATTGATTCTAATTAGCATGGAAACACTAATGATCAATATAAGTTATGTTGTCAATGTTGGTTCTACATTTGTCACTCAGGCTTGTAAAAAGTAATGTGTCCTTATTCTTTCTTCCAAAAAAGTAGATTATCACATGGCAATTAATGAAGTTAATAATCAATGCAACTGCGATAAATCCTTTTATATTTTCCATTCCAGTAGTAGCATTTGGACACATTTTGGTACGGAAAACATAGTATCATAAATTTCATGAAAGATATAGTTCAACAATAGTGTAGAAACAATATTAAGTTACATTTGTACTTCGTCAAAAACTTATTCAAGATCACATTCTCAAACTCTTCATTTTCTTTACAAATAATCATATTGCAAACATTTTCACAAAGCCTCTTAAAGAAGTGACGATTCCCAAAATTTGATTTATGTTAGGAGTTCAAGAAGTTTCATTATAAGGGGATAGGATTTAATGCCTCTTTTCTTCTACTATTATGTCCTTTGTAAATCCTTCAATCCTATCTCAAATTGTTCTTGAGGGGGGAAGTTAGGATGGAGTTAGTTAAAATCAACTTTGTTTGATGTGCCTTTATGTAAAGTGTTTTTATTTGGTGTATTTATTTAATATACATTGTAATTATCTAATTCAGCGATCATGATTATGCTCCTGACATAAAGTGATCCAATATTTCATCTTATCATCAATACTAGTGACTATATTTATATGTGGCTTAGCATTTGATTAGTTGATTATCTCTATTTAGAGGATATAGAGGGTCATTTTGAGATGATTGATTGTAATAAACTCATATGTAAATAATTTTCCTTTTGCATTAATATATTACGTCAAGCGGTTTCATTGGCTAGGGTCATCCCTTGTTTCCCTGTCTTAGGGTTTTAACCATGTTTTACATTAGTGTATTGATATTTGATTCATTTGTGTGAATGGTTATCCTAAATTGTTCAATATGTACAAATGCACCCTATTTATTGAACACATATACCTTTCCACTACCGATTGCATGCTTTTCTTATGCCTGATTCCCACTTATGTTTACTAATTTCCTCTTCCCATTCTCAGTACTCGAAGTTGAAGACTGAAATTTAAATCGTGCCCAAACAAACTGGCTCCAAACAAACCTCGTGTTGTTCAACCAACTAACCACCATAGTTCAAAAGGAAGAGGAAATGAGTGTTTCCTCCTAACACACTAGTGGTCATAAACTAATACCATGGAAGCCCTATGACAGTATACCAACTAAAATAATCAACGACAAGAAACTAGAGAAAATTGGGCTTTAGTCATACCACTCTAGTAGTCACATGTTTCAAATAAGCATGGCCAAGATGAGGCAATAAAGATTCCTATCAAAGGTTCTACCTAAAAATGTTGAAAATGCAAAGGAAACATAACAGAGATACAAAAGAAACTAACCTTCCCTAAAACTCATATACTTGGACAAGCTTCCTCTTTACATTTCTAACAATACACGTGACTTTTATAAGACCTTGTCCACATGAAATCATCATTGTTATAGATTAATGGCTAATTCTCTTGCAAAGAGTAGAGTTGCTAAATTGAAGAAAGGGCTTAATATTGTCCCTTCTTCCACCTTATTACACACTAGCATAATATGTGCCCACCACCCCTTGTTCTGTAGAAACACATGCAATCATTCAATCAAAATGAACACTTTTTTTTACTGGGGAATCCAACTGGGAAAAAACCCTCATTTATTTGTATTATATCAAATGAGAAAAAATGATCTATTACAATGACCGCTTAAATTCTTGAAGCTTAATTTGCACTGCAATATTGATCTCCTCTTGAGTCTGCTCTAGCCAATCTTAGCCAAAATAGGCCTCCTGCTTCCTCCTATTTCCTTATGCAATTCTTGCTCCTAAAGAATAGGAAAGAGCTCATATTTACTTGTGCAATCCCAAGAGAATTCCTCACCTGCTACATGCAAAAACTCTATACACTCACTAGTATACAACAATAAATATAATTATTCCTTTTCCCTCCTCTGAACTAGGCAATTTGAATTGCATGCATGACTAGGGATATTTTTAGTAAATTGACTAGCCAACAACAGATCAATGAGTTAACAATAGTTACAAGTACTCAACTGAACTCATACTGACTCTATTCATGACTAGAGTTCAAATAATTGAGTTTAACTTACTATAACTCCACTAGATTTCTAGATCTTAGCAATCAACCCATGCACAACTCTATTTCTTGCCCACTGACTTGAATATACTAACTTAACTAAGTGGCTTGGCCATGTCACTCCTGCTAACTGCAACTTAATTCATCCCGCTGATGTGGAAATTCGACTTTCTCCATTTGACTAAGGCACAAGTTAAATGAAGTCTTTTCTTGCTACAATTTAACATGTCCATCAAAATGGTGAGCTCTGGCTTCTTCCAAACATGGCCTTGACACTCCATAAGAAGGGCATAATGAAGGTAACTAATTTTAATATACTTTTATATATTTTGATGTGTGTTAAAATTGGAAATTATATATATGTATATAATTTTAAAAATACAATTTAAATAAGTTTAATAATTATAAATACATATTTCAAAAAAAAATTGAAAAATATATAAATATATTTTCTTGTTTTTATAAATTAGACAATAAAATCACTACATAAATAAAATACAACTACAAATTTAAAAATAAATTATTCATATATTAATATCATATAATGTTTTAGTAAATGACGATTTTAAAATTATTTTCTTATTAATATTATTATAAAATTTTAAAAAATATACATTCAATTTTCAAATTTAAATAGTATATCATTCATAAAATTATATTAAAACAAAAAGTGAGGACGTCGTGGCATTAAAACTTTTATAACTTTTCACTCCTAGAGGTTAGTTTTGAAAAATTAGCGTTCTTAAAGATGGGTTAAGAAGTTGATTTAATCTTATAATAACTTAAGGCTGGCCCTTTAAAATATCATTCTATGGTTTTTTGTTTTGTATTTTTTTTAAAACAAAAGCGGCTATCTTGTACTATTTCCCAAAAAAAAAAAACATTAAGGTTGGAAAGCCTTGATGAATTGTCGTAGAGAGAAAGAGCAATTTAAGTGGAAGTGTTCTAACTTCAAAAGTGCTAGTTGCTATAGAAAGATCATCTATTATCACTGTGTTACTTGTATAGCTTCTTACAAAATTGTGGAGAAGTAAAATATATTTGAAATTTATTAATTATACAATGTTGCTTTGGGGATTGACGATGATTTTGGGCTATGGTGTTTTTCTTATCCATGCTATGATTTGTTGATGAAGCATTCCTCTACTAAGAGTTGAGTGTGATATTAATGGTTTGAATCTAAATTCTCTAAAGCTTTTCTTTCCAACAATGAAACTCGATGCTTCAGAGTTCTAATGCGACCATGGTGTGCATCAAAGACTTCATGAAGAGCATATATTGCCTTCTCGATGTGGAAGAATCATTGGTCTTCCCAGTTGAGCACCTCTTTGATTGAGGTTGCGTCGGCTTGTAGGTAGCCGATATCAATGTTGAAAGATTGTGGCATTCTTCATTCCATTTCCTTTGTATTTCCTTGACTTGATCCAACTCCACTTTGAGAAAGGCACATTGATTGCAAGAATATTTGGAGGTTCCTAATGGATCAATTGAAAATAACTTATGAGGAATGTGGGATAGTGGAATGAAGGGGAACGGGAGGATGACACGAGAAGGATTCTTAGCAAAGGGGAAAATGAGAAGTGTGGACACTAGGGGTAGTTTAATAAGATGCTAACTTGAGGGATTAGACATAGTGGATAGTTTGAAAGATTGGAATCTACGTGCCCGATCAAAGAAGATGATAGTAAGGGGATTACGGTATGATCATATAGTCCTTCTTTATTGAATGAATCTATTGAGACGAGGGGGATGGAGGTGATTTGACCCTTGAGAGTCCTTTTGATGTCATTACTACTGAGAATGTCAGCGCTAGAATTTAATGTTGACTTGGTCTCTAAGGAGGGAAAAATAGAATCCAAAAGGAACTAGTGTCAAAGCACATGGTTATGGGATATGGATGATCTAGAGTCCAATGTTGATTCTCGCCTAACCTTGGGATCATTTGCATGCTCTATTTTCTTGGTGATCTGTAACAACATTATTACCTCTTAAGATATGGTAGAAGGAGACGCCCCCCAAGTGCACTAGGTGATTTTGGACATGAGATAATATTTGGTAGAGATCAACACTTTTGGGGCTAGAGCCTTTGACCAGTTGGTGAGTGAGCAAAGCAGAGTCCCCTAAAACAATAGGATTTGAAATATGGAGCTCACAAAGGATTTTGACACCCAAGAGGAGGCTATGTTCTTTTGCCCTATTATTTGAATCTTTTCTAAGGCCGCATTCAAATTATGTATGTTCTTCTCCTCCTAGAGCTATGATAACTCCCCCTTTCTCCTACTCTCCCTGGATTGTTTTTTGAAGTGCCATCGAATAAGAGACAAACATGTTTCTACTCTTTCAACCAGGTCATGAAGTCACAATCGTTTAATCTTATTTTCTAGTTTTCAAGAAGGGGAGGGATTCTGGGAGGATTGTGGGCAATTTGAGGGTTTTTTGCCAGAATGAATTAAACCATTAAATCTCTACTTCATGTAAGTTTTGAGGATATCATTTATTGTTTCCCTTTGAGAGGATGGATTTGGTTGGGAGGCCCCACACTTTAGTCAACATCTTTCTTTTCTCTAAGTTTTTGTATTCAAAGATGATCTTATTTATTGCTAGCCATATTTGCTAGCAGATGAATGCTGGAAGACTAAGCCAAAATAATTTTATTAGATTTTTCGTTTTGAGAGAGTAAGGGTAAATTATGTCCCATTGTGTGAAGAAGTCTACTAGATTCAAGTCAAATCTTAGATGGACAGGGAGGGGATGGAGTATTGACTTCCAACACAGTTGGGAAAAGGGGCAAGAAAGAAACATATGGTGGATTTTCTCTTCGGAATTCATGTAGAGAGGACATATTGAGAGACCCTATATGTTGCGCTCGCTAAGGTCAATTGTTAGTATATTTCCCCTAAAGAGAGTCCAAGTAAATAATTTAATCATAGGCATGCTTTATGATTTCCAAATTGTCTTTCAGTATGGCCAAATGGGTTGTTGATCTTGCTCTTATTGAAGAGCAATGTAGGCAATCTTGATTGTATATTCCATCCCTGTTAAATTCCACTTGAATCCATCCTACTAAGAAATTTGGATGGGGGAATAACCTTTCAAATTCTTGATTAGTGAGCTCCATTGATGAGAAAGTCCAACTAGAAAAGGTGGATGTTTCCAAGCCCTCCATACTGATTCATTTTGATCCCAAGATGAGATTTTCCAACTATTTTATGCATCTCTCTATGCACTAGTTTCTAGTTTCTGAGTTGTTGGATATCTTGGATAGTGGATAGGCTTGGTCTGCTTAGAATATTGTCTTCCTAGAGATATATCTCATGTACACCCCCAAAGATTCTGAATGTGTGGGACTTGATGAGTGAGAGGGCCTTTTTTCATAATTTCCAAATTGAAGAACAAGATCTAAGGGGAATCTAGGATTGTAGAAGATGTTTTTTTTTCTTTTTTTAAGAAACTGATATGTGTGTATTTATATTAAAAAACAAAAGTAGGAGAAGGCCTAGCACCCTTACATAGTATCTTATTTACATCATATGCAATTTCAATAAAGTAAACTAAGAGTTTACATATGGGAAAAGGAGGAGTGTAACAATTCATACAAAATATTTTGATTAGGGGACTTTTGAGGTCTAAAATGGGCCTCCTAAGAAAAATGTACAACCAAAATAAAATTTATAAGAACCAATAGGATTCGAGATGATGATGTCAACCATGGGGGGTGATTCACCATTTTCGGAGTAAAAAAGTAAAAATATTAAAAAATAATAAAATAATAAAACTATTTTTTCAATTCATATTTTCAACTTATCTCCCTAAAGTTTTACTCAAATTTCAAGTGGGAGTACTCGTTGCATGAAAAATTTAATTCCCCATCCAAAGAGCACCCATGTTGCATACTTTCGATGGACTCCGCTACACGAAAAATGAGAAATACATGAAAAATGTGATTGCAATCACATTTTTTCATGTACTTCTCATTTTTCATGTAGCAGAGTCCATCGAAAGTATGCAACATAGATACTCCTTGGATGAGGAATCAAATTCTACATCCAATGAGTGTTCCTGCTCAAAATTTGAGTAAACACATAGGGAGATAAGTTGAAAATACGAGTTGAAAAAATAGTTTTTTATTTTTTCCCTCTAAAATTTGATGATGTAATCTAATCTTATTTTATTATTTCCACTATTATTTTATAATTTCCTCAGGAGGCCCATTTTAGACCTCAAAATTCCCCTAATGACAACTATAAATCTTATGAAAATACCCCAACAAACATATGCACTTACAAAATTTCATACTAATTAGGGATAAAAGGAAACTAAACTTGCCGCAAAAAATTTAAGGAGATTGAAAACTGAAGGAGATCATCTAACACTATGACTGCCCTTGTCAAGGCCACAAGAGCGACACACTCTTTTTACACCTTAGGAAGAAGTGCCCAGAGCTTGCTCACCAATCGAATTTCTTCCATCCTCATATGAAGAAACCTCCAATGTTGCAACCCACTCCGTAAGGAGGAGGATTTCCTCCTTTAAGTCATCCAAAGTATCTTCAATTTCCACTCGATGTGTGAGAATTTTCACCTCCATAAATAGCAGAAAATAATTTTGTTTTCGCTCCACCATATCTTCAAGCATGTTAATTGATGCCAATAGAGCTTGCGCAACATTTACCATTCTCTCAATTACCTCGGCGAGTTCCAGAAAACGTTGAGTATTCACCATCCTACATGGAGGGGGGAAATGAAATATGTGGAGAACTAAGAACTATTCAACTGAATCACCAAGAACTTTCTCCAAATTTCCATAGGAGAGACTGAAGACCAAAATCATTGTTAAGTCAAGACAGTTTTGAACCTTACGCAAGCCAACATGTACTAATAAGATTGTCATCCTCATTTCGAAATCATTGGCACTGGATATCTAAGTTATTGAGATGATCTGAAGTGAGAGAATTTTATTTTTGTCCAACCAAATTGCTCTTGCCTCCCAAATACGCTTGTGAAGGAGAGACTCGGGTCGATTTTCCTTTAAGAAGAAGTGAATCGAGTAGCAAAGGAGCGATTTGGGAAACGTCCACTTGTCTCCCTCCGTTAAACACTTGTTACTATTGTTGAATGTACGATGTCGGAGATGGAAAGAGGAGATCTGGGGAGGAGGATTCTGATGACCCACTATGTTAGAAGTCATTACCTCCCTTATCCCCTTGGTCTTGAAATAGCTTTTTGTTATACTTTGCATGTTAATGATATTGGTGTGAAACAACTCCTTTGATTCACCTTGAGTTCTTTTTTATCCATCAAGGAACCCTTTTTAGCTAATGAGTCAACCTCAATGTTCAAGAGGCGGAAGATGTGGAAAAAATTCACCCCTTCAAACTTGGACAATAGGAAATGAATTCTTTGACTAGTTGGAACCGAACATTTTCATTTAATTATTTCCCTTTTGTACATTATCGAACTACCAATAAAGAATCCCCAAATATATTTAGCTTTGGGATTTTATAATCAAGTGTGATTTCAAGCCCTTCCATAATGCCAAAAACTCTATTTGGTCATTGGTTGCTTTTCCAAGTCCCCGAGAAAATTGAGACACCATTTTTCCGTCATGATCAAATATGATCCTTCCCACTCCTACCTCCCCCTTGTAGAAGATGTTGACGAGAAGTATTCAAATATTTTCTTTCTATAATATTTTTCCACCAAGTTGATCCTTCAGTAATTAATCTCCATAGGGTCTTCACTCCCGACATTATATATATAAGTTCATGTTGTTTCAAAACTTATTATATCAATTCCAATCAGGATGCCAACCGTGGGTATTATGGTTTTTGTTTAAAAAATACTATGGGTGAAAGCATGGAGCTGGGTTACACTTTTTGGGGAAACGAGGGCACGTTTTAGTGAAAAAAGGATGCTCGATCGAGCAATTTTAAGTGCTCGATTGTGCCTTTAGAGTGCTAAAAAATAGTTTGATCAAGCATTACAGTAACTCTCGATCAAGCACCTCTGTGACCCAAGGTTACGAACTTGATCAGGCCTTAAAGCTGGTAATTTAAACTTTTATGTAAATATCAATAATGATATGCAAACTTTAAAATGGTAAGTATTTGATAGTTAAAAATAAAAATAAAAATAAAAAACACCCACCAAATTTAATCACTAATTACATTTGAATAGGTAATTAAAAATGGCCTGGATCCATTTCTCATTACATTTCTAGCATTTTGGTGTATAGATTTGAAAAAAGATTCTATCGCACATGCAAGTGAAATTGTAATATTCTTATATTTATAATTTGATAACTTAAAAATTAGTTTTTTATATGATTTAAATCTACAATATTATAATTTAAATAATAAATTTATTATAAATATAATTTAAATAATAAACTGATTAAAGATAAGAAAAATTATCAATTTGATTTTAATAAATATTATAATTTTTTATATGAATAAGTGTAACTCAAAAATGTGATTTTGACATTGCTAGAAACATATATTTTACAAAATTCATTGAAGAGTTAATAAACACATTCCCTCGGTGATAATCATGTCTATTAAAATCAAACTTATATATATATATATATATATATATATATATATATATCTATATATATATATATATATATATATATATATATATATCCACTTGTTTAGGAAATGAAATGAGTGCAGTAATAATTAATGTAATTATTATGTAATTATAACAGTTATAAGCTATAATTAGTATAGTTATAATGGATGTAATGGTAATTGAGGTTATAAATATCTCTCGACCTATAAAATGTGATGGCACTCAATTTTGTCCTCGGATTGCACAAGTCCAAAATATATATAGAAATTTGTACACTTAGGATTTTAAAATAATAAAAAAATAAGGAAATCATTTATTTTAAAATGTTATTTGACTCATTTTAATTTGAGTAATCTAAATTTAAATGTGCATATGAAATTATTTTTAAAATAATAATATTATAAAATTTAGCTTAGTTTGTAACAAAGTTAAAATATTTTATAGAAAGTTATATATATTATTATAATTATTTTATTTATCTTGATAAAATAGAATAAAATTTGGATTTATAATTAAGGAAAATTAGAGTTCGGGATATATTTGAATATATATAAAAATTATTTCAGTGGAATAAATAAATTTTATAATTGGTATTCAAAGGTTTTATTTTTATTTTTTCTTTTTCTTTTTTTAAGATAAATTTTATAATTGGTATTCAGAGGTTTTGTTTTTCTTTTTTCTTTTCCTTTTTTAAGATAATTATAATAACTCGATTGGGCCTCTGTTTAACCATGATCCAGGGTCTATTTGAAATTTGGATCTAGCTCTTAAAGTGCTCGATTGAGCTCTTGAGGGCCTAAAAAACAGATTTTTAGCTCCTCTTATGAAAATTTCTCTGCAATACCATTTTGTACCCTAGCAGACTCCATGCAAAATTTATCCTTAAGTGACAGAGTTGATCATGTTGGATTCCAAAAGGAACCCTCTATCCAATGGCATATGAGTTTGACATTTTCCAATTCATATGATATTTTTTATCTAATTTCTTTTAAACATAATGCTTGAAATATTTTTGAACAATTTCAAAAGGGCTGAATAAAAAATCAATAATTTAAAATACCACTATATTTGTTTACAATCTTCTACAAAAGGGGGGGAGATTATTGATAACAAGTGGAATAAGAAAACCTGAGAGCGATGGAGGCGGTTCGCGGAGCTAGGGTTTCAGAAGTTTTGATCTGCGCCGCCGCGGCTACTGTAGATCTGCGCTGGTTTGGAACGGATGGAAGCTGGATCGTTGAAGACCCAAAACATGAAGCCTCTCCTTGGTACTGGGCCGGATTGCTGCGTCCAAAGCTGCCCGAGGCCAGCGATCTGCATATTTTCTCTGCCCTAGATCCAAGTGCTAGTTATTGTTTATGCAGAGATCTGCGCTGGTTTGGAACGGATGGAAGCTGGATCGTTGAAGACCCAAAACATGAAGCCTCTCCTTGGTACTGGGCCAGATTGCTGCGTCCAAAGCTGCCCGAGGCCAGCGATCTGCATATTTTCTCTGCCCTAGATCCAAGTGCTAGTTATTGTTTATGCAGAGATCTGCTAGCAGCCGCAGCTGGTTCAACGATTCTTGCATGGGCCGAAGGGAAACCAGGGTATGGAGCCACAGTAAGAGCTGACCCTTACGACGCTGGAAAGGAATACTCCGTGAAACGGCGCAGACAATCGACCCAAAACTTTCCAGATCAACGCGGCAGCGTATCTGTGGAGTTTGCAGTCTCAAGGATCTATGCGTTTTGTCAAAATGACACACTGCTCTTAGAGACCAGGACGTGCCAGGCTCAGATCGCATGGAGCAAAGGTAGGAGGGGTCTGCAGGCTGCAGATCTGCGCCCTCTCTCAGATCTGGGATTTTTTGTTGCAGATCTCGTTGAAAATGTGTCTTGCCGCCCAGATCGAGTTTTTTTCTCCCTGATCCATGGCAATGAGCTGAGATTTAGACATGGGATCTTAGCCCTGAAGCTTGAGATCCCCCTGCGCAGGAAGGATTTGGGGAACTTCAGAAGAGAGGGCAGAAGCAAAAGGAAGCTTCGCCAGATCCAGAATACCAACCCGAAAAATGGGATCTGATCAAGGCAGACACAGCGGATCTGAAACAAATCTTCATCAGATCAACAGAAGGCAGACACGTTTGTGTGCAGATCTGGGAACGGATGAGTGTCTTGGAGCTAAAAGAAGAGATTCAGGACAAACTGGGAATTCCAGTTGTTTTTCAAATTCTAATATTTTCTGGGATATGTTTGCAGGATCATCAAACTCTTCTGCATTACAAGGTTGCAAAAGACTCAACTATTATACTCAATCACCGATTGCGAGGCGGATCTAAAGGATCTACCTCAAAATCTACAGGAAACTATCGCGATGCAGCCAAAGGGAAAGAACCCCCAAAAGGGGAAGCACCCAAAGCAGTTAATATACCTCCAGGGCAGTATATCGTGGATCAAATGCCAGAGAGCCCATCCATTTTGCTGGATACTCCAGAGGTAAAATGCATATTCTCAGATCTACAAAATAAAGCTGTTATTTGTAGATTTAACGGTTTCTGGCCTAGAACAGATGCTTTGTACCAATGGATTCACACGGTCTGGACAAAAAACTGCCAGATCCATCTATGCTCGAAGGGTTTCTTCATAGTCATCTTCCTCGGAGAAGGAGAAAAGGAAAAAATTCTCAGTGAAGGACCATGGTTCTGGGGCAGTGCGGGATTGTTTGTTACCCCATGGTTCCCGGAGTTTGACGCCAATACTATGGTAGTATCAAGGATGCCAGTATGGGTAAGGTTGCATAATCTTCCGATACATTTTTGGCACTTCAAGACCTTAACAGCCATAGGGAATACTCTTGGAAGAATGTTAAAGATTGATTCTGAGAGACATTTAAAAGGAATCTTTACCTTTGCTAGGATATGTGTCGAGATAGATCTTAGCCAAGGATTACCGGAAAACATCATCCTGAATTTTAACAATTCTTAGTGGAAACAACCATTGGACTATGAGAATACAGCATTCAGATGCAGGGGATGTCAACAAATAGGACACCTGTTCAACGCATGCAGAAGCCCCAACAAGAGCAAGCCACAACAAAGGAGGCCCAAAGGATGGCAGAACATAGACGATGTCATAAAGAAGAGAGTCGCGGAAAAGAAAGCCTCGTCGGTAACAGAAGAAGAAGGAACAGAAACAGAAGAGGATGATACCACCATAGAGGAATTTGAAATAGAGAACCAGAAGGAAAAAATAGCAGTCAACAAGGATTCACAGTCCCACTCAAATCAGGCAGAGACCCAACAAAATCAGGCAGAGATGATAAGCGTGGATCAAAGTATGGGAGGCATCAAACGACAGCATCATTCAGACACATCAGACTCAGACAAAGAAACAGGGTCGCCGAATGAAACAACACAGATAGTTATTGCCTCGATTGAGCCCACTCTGGGAGAGTGGCGCAAGGTCGAAAAGAAAAAGGGGAGAAAAACTTGAAGCGTGAGTTTTACTCACAACTGGAATTCAAGTTTTCACCCCTTTTTTCTTTCTCTCTTCTCTTTTCTTCTCTTATTCTTTGTGCACGTTAGTCCTCTAACGTTGCGAGCCCATGTGGCAATTACTGAATGCTTCATTGCATCTGCTAGTGTAACTTTTCATTAATTTTTTAATAAAAGGTTACCGTTTTTTTCCTTGGAAAAAAAAAAATCTTCTACAAAAGGGAACTCTTGGTTTTTCAATTTATTTAAAGAGTCGTAAAAAAATCTTAGGTGAACACATGTGTCTCCAAAATGCAATTGAAATATTACTTCACCAACTTCGAAAAAAAAAAAAAAAATATATATATATATATATATATATATATATATATACACGCATAAAAAATAAATTTTTAATACGAAAAACTCAGTTTTCTCCATGTAATATATATATGACATTTTAGACTAAGTTATGCTATGTGAACACACACATACTAAATGTTTATATATTGCATTTAATTGAAAAATGAGAGATTATACGACACTAATTTTTTTGAAAAAATATCATTAGGACAACAACGCAATTCTCCACATATTATCTTTTTACTCCTAATCAAAATTCACAATGGTTATATGAATTTTGAGGACCGTAATTCCATAAAAGAGGAAAAACATGAAATTTTATGGCCACAAAAGTGTAACCCATCTTCATCCTTTCACCCCTATTTAAAGAATTAATATTTTTAATTAAAGTTGGAGTGAAGAGTAAAGTAACACTTAGCCTTACTTTCCCAATTTTTATCATTAAAATAATGTTTTATAATATATTTATTATTGTTTTGATTTTAAAATTTCAAAATTAAAATATAAAAATTTTGTGATTCTTTTTAAAAGGTTTATTAAAATGGTTAAAAAAAAAACTAATCCTTTCATAAGGTTAATAAAAAAGTTGATGAAAAATGTGAAAGGTTGGTTAAATATTATTTACTTATTTATTTAGTATTATTATTATTATTTTATTTCTTTTACCTCGATCGGGGTGCGAGTCAATAGTTAAGCACTTAATCTAGGGATTAATGGTCTGTACTGCAGCGTACAGTACCACCGCCCCCCACACGCTCGAGGCGATGGGTGTGGTGGCCCCTTGCATGATGGCATGCAATGTTTATGGGAAAGGTGGCAGCGGGAGTAAAGACAATGTTGGGTTTTGTATCTGTGAAGGAGGGAAGGTTGGTGTCTATCGGAGCGACTGCGGATGAGGAGACTGGAGCGGCGGGCTGGTTCTGTGGCACCACCAACAACAACAATTCTATCGACTGTGTGCGAAGGTTAACGGGTATGTTCTTAGCTATCTCTCCGCTCTCGTAATGTTGACCTGCTTTGGTTCTCGTTTGAGGGAGAGGGAAGGAATTATGGGGGAGGACTGCAAAATTGAGAAGCGCAGGGGGCATAGGCTGGTGGCATTTTCTTGGTTTTGCTTCTATCTCTGGCACCCGATAGGCATCCTCTCCATTTCTCTTTGCTTTGAAGTTCTCCTTTCCCGCATGGGAATTCTGATGGCACTGGGCAGAGGGCTTAGTTTTGCAGCACGTAGGAGTCTTGCTGGTAAAGCTAGGGAGATGGGCCTTGGGGATAGAGTCGGCCAGTCCACCTGCATTCTAAGAGGCAACCTCTACTTTAGGTCCATGCGCAGCCGCAGGGAGGTTTGTAGAAACCTCGGAATGAGGGAGAAGGTTGAGAACTATGGGCGGGAAGTCTGGCAAGGGAGTGGAATTGGTTATGGAAGGCAGATTGGCAATGGCAGCGTCATGGGGCTCAGGGATGTGTGGATGACTGGGTCGGGTCCTCCGTCCGCGTCCTGGGCAAAGGGTAAAGGGCATGCTAGCCAAGGTCAGTTGATAGCTGGTAAGTGGTTGCACTTATCAACCTGGGACCGAGGAGAAGAAGCAAGGTGGACTGATGCTGAGAGGAGGTGTCTAAGGCGAAGTGCAATCGCTAGTGTTGGTTGTGGGTCGGTCCCCTCTGGGGAATTGACCTGCGACCCCAAAAGGTCGGGCATTGCAACTGATGGGGGGGTATGATGAAGGCGGGTTGGTGCATTCTAATCCTACCACCTGTGTGCAAGCTCCCTGTCATATTACATTGAATTGTAACTGGAATGCAGTTTGTTGTAATGTATAGGGTCGGGTTAGAGAGACCATGGCATGACCTGCAAAAACTCATGGCTGTGGAAGGAGGCCCCAAGTGACCAGAAAGGACACAGAACTAGGTCCATGAAAGGGACGCAAAAGAAGGAAATTTGTTGAAAGGTTAATAAGTGAAGTGGCAGTTGCCTACCGAGAAGGAACTAATGAGGAAATTCACAAACTGTTAGAGGATTGGGAAGAAGAAGTGAAGCAAGAGAGTGAGACGGACACGGAACTGGAGGATTGGAGAATCCTTGTCCTGGATCCTGGAAATACGAGGGGTAGAATCACTCAATTCAAGCAAACCCTCTACTTGTATTGGTTGATGAAAAGCCTGTTGGGCAAGGCGATGGAACAGATTTCGGTGGGCATGGTTGTTACTATCCAAGGCATGTCGAATTACAAACAAGAATTCCAGAAGGTGCAGTTTCAACTGCACAAACAGGATGTTCGACTTAGCCGAATTGAGAGGCACTTGCCTTATGTCTTAGTCCAGACTGAGCTGCCGGGGACAAATCCCAAGGATCTAGAGCTAGTGCAATTAGCTTCTGCTGAACAATATGACTAGCAAGCCTACTTTTTAATGGTTTTGTTTATATATGTGGATAACTTTTACATTTCCTTATGCAAATATATATGTATGTAGATCTCTAGAGTATGGACAAGAATCTGAGACTTATATAGCTTGGATAGAAAGACTTAAAATCTTTTGTTACTAGATGGCATACAATGCAGATAGGTGACCAACAGACTTGGTTTCCTGCTCGACAAGTTGAGGCCACCTAACCAATCTATGCAATGTAAATTTGCTTTATAATTAATGAAAAAAAAATCTACCAAACTTAACAAAAAAAACTATTTTTATTATTTTAAAATTTATAATATATTATAATTTTATATAATTAATAAAAAAAAAATTAATTATAAAATTTTAATTGATTTTAAATCATATATATATCACTTTCGCATTTAATCAATATTTCTAAATTTAGTTTATAATATAAATATGATAGCATTGAACACAATGTCAAGCAATACATTATTTAAAGCACTCTTTACATTATTTAAAGCACTTTAATGTTAGATAAGAATATTATCATTATTATAATCTATATCATCATTATCACTCTATCAAAGAAATCATCTTCGCATTTAATCAATATTTTTAAATTTATTTTATAATATAAATATGATAGCATTGAACGCAATGTAAAGCAATTTAATGTTAAATAAGAATATATAATCAATATCATCGTTATCACTATATCAATGTTAAAGTAAAGTATTTGGTAAATAAAAATATTTGGAGAAGAAAAATAAAAAATAAAAAATGATAAGTTAGATACAAAGTTTAAGTTTTGTTATTATTATTAGATTGAGAGGGTTTGGTTTTTTTTCTTTGATATTTTCTTCTTTAGAATAGAAGATGGTTTAGTGGAGTTTTTTTTTTTAAATCTTATATATAGAAATATCTTTATGTTAATTTTTATCGTTTTCTGGTGTAAAAAATTGGAGTTTTTAATATGCTATCTATCCATGTTTTAAGGATTTCTGATGAAAAGCACTTAGAAAAGGAGAAATCTTATTTTTTGGAAGTCTTTGAAAGGAATGGATATAGCAAGTAAAAGGTCTCAAAGCTTTTCAGAGAGACAATAAAGAACCGAGAATAAAAAATGCTTGTGATGAACAAGTTTCCAAGGTCCAACTTCCATTCATGGGACCACTAATAAGATTGCTCATATCCTTAAAAATAACCATGTTTTTGCTACCTTCAAACCCCTTAATACCATTAGAAATTCCCTTAGATCTGTTAAGGACCTAGTTAACCCTAAAGACATGAAAGAGGTTTACTCAATCCCTTGCTCTTGTGGGATTCCCTACATTGGGGAAACTGATCGCTCCATTAATAAAAGAATTCAAGAGCATGCAACAGATATTAAGCACAATCATTCTTGCTCTTCAGTTATAGTTGAACATGATGAGAAAACCAAACACCATGTCTGCATTGAGAATTCCAAGGTCATCGCAAGGATTGATCACTTCCACCATAGGAAGTTAAGGGAGGCCATCGAGATTGAGAAGCATGCGGTTAATCTCAACAAGGATGATGGTTGGAAATTGAGTAGGAGCTAGATTCCTGCTCTCTCTTCTTAAGTGTCTCTTATCCCCTTTTTTTAGTGGTTCTCTTATAATTTCTTTCTTAATTATTTATTTATATATTTTATTTTATATATATATATATATGAGTTTATTCTTTGTTAATATTATACAATTTATTATCAATATGTTTTTTTTTCTACCTTCTCTTTAACCCCATTTATATTTTTGCATTAATATTTTAAAATTATATAATAATACATATTACATATTACTTTAACCCTGATTGGGTGCGAGTCGGCAGTTGGGCATTTGATCAAGGGATTAATGGTCTGTACATCTGAGCACATTACCACCGCCCCCCACAAGCTCAAGGTGATGGGTGCACTGGCCCTTTGCATGATCGCATGCAGTGAGTATGGGAAAGGTGGCAGTGGGAGTTATAATAGTGTTGGTCTTAACTGCTGTGAAGGAGGGAAGTTTGGGTTTATTTGGATCGTTCGCAGATGGAGAGACTGGTGCAACGGCCGGGTTTTGTGATGCCATCCATAGCAACAAGCATATCGACTGGGTGCAGAAGTTAACGGGTATGTACTCAAATATCTCTCCACTCTCGTAATGTTGACCTGTTCTGGTTTTTTTTTTGGGAGAGGGGAGGAATTATGGGTGAGAATTTCAAAATTGAGCAGCATTGGAAGAAATGGAGGCGTGGGCTGGTGGCATATGCTTGGTCTTGTGTCTGTTTCGCGCACCCGTTTGGCTTTCTATCCATTTCTATTTGTTTTGAAGTCCTTCTTTCCCACATAGGAATTATGGTGATACTGGTCAGAGGGCCTAGTTGTGTAGTTCCTAGGGGTCCTTCTCGTAAAGCTACAACAATAAGACCCGGGGGTAGAGTCTTCTAGTCCACCTGCAATCTGGGTGACAACCCTTGCTTTAGGAGCGTGCGCAACTATAGGGAATAGGTAGAAACCTCGGCATGAGGGAGAAGGTCGAGAATTATGGGCAGGAAGTCTAGCAAGGGAGCGACATTGGCTTTGGCAGGAAAATTGGTGATGGCGGCGTCATGGGGCTCAGGGATGGGTGGATGACTGGGTTGGGTCCTCCTTTTGTGTCCTGGGAAGAGGGGAAAGGGTATGCTTGCCTCAGTCGGTTGTGTGATGGAAAGTGGTAGTGCTTACCAACCTGGAACCGGGGAGCGGAAGCAAACCTGATTGAGGCTGAGAGGAGGGGTCTGAGGCGAAGGGTAACCACTAGGGCTGGTAGTGGGTCGGCCCCATTTAGGGAATTGACTTACGACCATGAAGGGCCAGGTACTGCAATTGATAGGGGAGGGGATGAAGAAGGCAGGTTGGTGTGTTGTAATGTTACCACCTGTGTGCAAGGCTACTGTTATATTATGTTAAATTGTCAATGGTTAATGGTTTGCTGCAATGAATAGGGTTGGGCCAACGAAACCATGGCTCGTCCTACGAAAACCCGTGGTTGTGGAAGGAGGGCCCAAGCGACCAAAAGGGACACAGATCTGGGCACGTCTTAGGCCTGCAGAGGTAGGAAATTTGTCGAAAGATTAATAAGTGAGGCAGCAAAGGCCTATCGTAAAGGAACAAATGAGGGAATTCACAAACTGTTATAGGAGCGGGAAGAAGAAGTGAAACAGGAGAGTGAGACAGACACGAAAATGGAGGATTGGAGAACCCTTGTCCCAAATTTTGGAAACACAAGGGGCAGAACCACTCAATTCAATCAGACCCTCTACCTGTACTAGTTGATGAAAAGCCTATTAAGTAAGGTTATGGAGCAGATTTCGGTGGGCATGGTTGCCACTGTCCAAGGCATGCTAAATTACAAACAGGAATTCCAGAAGGTGCAGTTTCAACTACACGAACAGGATGTTCGACTTGACATAATTGAGAGGCACCTGCCTTGTATCTTAGACCAGACCGAGTTGCCGAGGACGAATGCCAAAGACCCAACGCCTGTGGAATCAGCTTCTGTTGAACAACATGACTAGAAAATCTTTGTTATTGATTTTGTTTATATATGTGGATAGCTTTTACATTTCCTTATGCAAATATATATATATATATATATATATATATATATATATATATGTATGTAGATCTCTAGAGTATGGACATGAATCTGAGACTTATATAGCTTGGATAGAAAGACTGAAAATCTTTTGTTACTGGATGGCATACAATGCGGATAGGTGGCCAACAGACTTGGTTTCCCACTGGGCAAGTTGAGGCCACCTAGCCAATCTATGTGGTGTAAATTTGCTTTATGAATTAATGAAAAGGAGGATCTACCAAGCTTAACAAAAAAATAATACATATTACTTTAATGATATTTAAGATGATTTTATAATAAAATAATATAATTCTTATTTTATAATAAATTCATTTTATTTTATTTTACTTTTCTTCTATTCTTCTTGACATTTACCAAGTTGTTCTATTTCATTTATTTTCTTTTATTTTCTTTATGAGTTTCCTTAACCAAATTAACTAACTGTTTGATTTTTTTAATCATTTTTTGGAATTTTGGAATTTTTATAGTATAATATTATATATTGAACTATTAAACTAAAAAAATTATAATATAATAATATATTGACCAATTCTCTAAGTCAACGTTCAACGTTTAATGAGGTGAGGGAGAGAGATGGAGGTGATAACCAGGAGCGGGAGACTAGTCTGTGTTATAGGAGCCTCAGGATTCATCGCCTCATGGTTGGTGAAGTTGCTGCTGGATTGCAGTTATGTAGTTCGAGCTACCGATCGTGATTTAGTCTTCAAGCCCAATCAATCGATCAAAGTGTGGCCTGGTGTGGCCATCGGCGAGTATGTGGTGGATCCCAGTGTTCTGTCTCGAGCTGGCTTTTTCAATGGTCCTCTACTCAGTGGATTCGACCGTTTCCTTCAGCCATCTCTGCATGTGTTCATGTCAATGGGAAAACCTGCATGGAAGGAGGCATGCGGAACAATTCAAAAATTTCTGTTAGGGTTGTAGGAGAAAATCATCCAGATCTGTGTACAGGAGGAGAGAGGGGACGTAGATAATGCATCTTCCCTTTCTGGAATTTTCTACAATTTTGTAATGGCATTTCCATGAATAAGCAATGGACATGTGCTGCATGCAAAGAAAAAATACACATTCAACAGTGATGGGCACAACCCAATGGAACAAGCAAATGACGAGAAGAGCAGTGTTTTATGCAACCTAGGGTTATGGCCCCAACCATCAAGCGCAGAGGGCAGAGAGTCGATCTCAGATCTAGAGAACTTATATCAGGTTTTTATCAAAACTATTTCTGGGAAATCGATAATGATATGGGTATGGGGTACGGATCTTGTAATAGATCTGAAGCAAAAGGTTCAAAATGCCACAGGTATTTCTGCCTCATCACAAAGTTTGATTTATTTCGGGAAAGTGTTGTACGAAGAGATTCATTTGAAAGAGTATGGGATTCAAAGAAACTCTACCATTATCCAGAATTTAAGATTACAAGGCAGTGCCCCAGGAGCAAGCACACTAGCTAGATCATCATCGACAGACAAGGGCCAGGCTTCTTTCAAGGATGCATTAAGAGGGAAAGCTGCCACACTAGACAAAAAACCTCAAATATGACAATCTCAAGCCCATACATTGTAAAAAATATGGAAAAAGCTCCAGATCTATCCATCGAATTACTAGAAGTAAGTGGTCTCTTCAACACTTTAGAAGCAAACGACATCATTTGTTGATTTAAGGGTTTTTGGCCAAAATCAGAAGAGCTAAGTGAGTAGATCTACCTCAACTGGACCAGATATTGCAATATTTATCTGTGCGCAAAAGGTTTTTTTGTGGTTCAATTTGATACCCAAAAATATTACAATTTGACGGACCATGGTTTTGGGGAAGGGCAGGTCTCTTCGTAACCCCATGGTTTCCCGATTTTGATGCAAACTCAATGGTGGTTACAAAATTGTCGGTATGGGTAAGGCTACATAATCTCCCGCTTCCTTTTTGGCACCACCAAGTCTTAGAAGGCATTGGAAACTCTTTGGGAAGGTTCCTAAAGATGGACCGAGAAAGAATGGACAAAGGGATCTTCACATTTGCTCATATTTGTGTGGAGATGGATCTAAGTAAAGGTCTCCCAGATTGTATTAACCTGAAACACAAAGATTTTAAGTGGATACAGTGGTTAGATTTTGAAAATACTGCTTTTCGATGCAGGGTTTTCCATCAAACAAGGCATTTGCAAAACACATGCAAACAAGCAAAGAAAAGAACAAAGAAGAGAACGCAAAAGCAAAAAGGATGGCAATTTCCAGAACCTGCATCATTAGATGATGAGGATGAAGAAATGGATGAAACCCAGCAACATCAGGAGACAGAAAAACAACAAGGATCTCAAGAGGTGGGAGAAGAAAAGGAGGAAGAACATAACAAACAATCAGAGAATCCAATCAACTCAGTGGTTGTTCCAATCCTTGAAACCCAAGTAGACGAGAATAACAACAATCAAGGCACAGGTGGAACCAAGCGATCTCATGTATCTGAAAGCTTTGATTCAGACAAAGACGCCCCAAACCTTACAAGAAATAATGAGCTGGCAATTGTTACTTCCACTCCATCACTTGGGGTCTGGCAAAAAGTCCAAAACTAAAAAGGAAAAAAAGAAAAGGCCAGTTTATTTGGCAACTTGTAATTTTATTTCTATTTCTATTTTTTGGTAGCTTCGCTACCATGTGTGTGTCTTGCACAATGGTCCTCCTGAATGCATTATGCATCTACTCAATGTAGCTTTTCATTTTATTAATAGAAGTTACTGATTTTTTCTTTGGAAACAAAAAAACATTCAACTTTTAATTAAAATATTTTATTTTTCTAAGAGTTATCTCTAGAACTGGATGCATCTATGGTATTTAAACATGATGCCAAATTCGTTTTTTCAACAAAATGTCATTTTCAAATGGTTAAAAATATTGACCAACAAACTTATAATGTAATTAATCCAAAAGATAGACAAAATTACTATAAATTACGAAAATCTAAAATCAAAACAAAAAAACATACACCAATTGAGTAACTAACTTATAAACCTAAATTACTATTATTACTTTATTAATATAATAATATTTTTTTCGTTCCTAACTCATTAAAAGTAATTAATATGAAAGTATCTGATTTTTATTCCTAATAAGTTAAAGTCAAATTAAAGTCACGTGTGGGCAATTTTTAATTTAAAATTATCACCTCTATAATGCCATATTATCATTAATGTGAAAGTGTCTCATTTTTTTCTAACAATTTACAATACCCTTGAGAGTAAGTTTTTTTCAACAATTTAAGATTCCTACTTTATGGGATATCTTTTAAAGAGTCTATAAGACATCTACTTTATGGGATATCTTTTATAAGTTTTTTTCAACAATTTAAGATTCCTACTTTATGGATATCTTTTACAAGTTTTTTTCAACAATTTAAGATTCCTCCTTTATGGGATATCTTTTAAAGAGTCTATAAGACATCTTCTTTGTTAGAGACTTTATTATTATCACTTTTAATTTTAGATATTACAAAGAACTTCAACTTTTTATGTTATTGAAAGGAGTAAGATGCATAATTATACCTTCCAAAATAAAATAGTTATATAAGTATAATAAATTCATTAAAAAATAATATTATATTTTTAATTTTGATATTTAAAAAATAAAAATATATAATAAAAAGTTGAATATATTGTTATTTTTTAATTTTTTTTATAATATTTACAGGTTTTTAGATTAGGTATTTTGTTAAGATATTTTTTGATGTGAAGTCATCGATTTAATTTCTTACTCTATTGGAATCATATATTGAGTATGATGAAGACGCAGTCTTACTAAGCTTACAAAAAATTAATAACATATTTTTATTATTTTCCTCATTTTAAAATTATTTTTAAAATAATATATAATATAAAGTATTGGGGAGATGTGTAGTTGTTAGGTGTAATGTAAGAAAGATTGTATGTCAACAATTTTTTAAATATTTTAGTTTAATTTAATTTTATAACACTTTTTAAATTAAATGTAAAAGAAACAAAGTATTAGGGAGATGTAGTGGTATAAATAAATTATTCTTACAATAAACTTATGATATAACAAGATTCTTAACATGTATATTCACCACATTTTACCATGGATATTATTAACTCGCAAATAAGTTTTTTTACAATACCATGGCTTATTAATACCACATGCCCAAAAACCATAATTCATTTGAAAATCAAATACTTAAATTAAAAGAAAATATGTACAAGTCAACCTGTTTCGAAAAACAACTTACTGTGGTTCATTTTATTAAATTATTTAATCGTAAAAATGCAACAGCTAAATATATATATATATGAAAATTAGTAACCAGCAAAAAAATTAACTAAAAGTCTAAAATAAATAAATAAGAAAAGTGAAATTAATAAATTTATCTATTATTTAGTTAAATTGAAATAGTAAAGTCAAATTTGGAAAAGAAAAAACCATAAAAATAGGAAAACTATTAAATAATCAAAATAAAAGGGAAATTAAAAAAATTAATTAGTTAGTTACTAATTTTTTTTTAGTTTTATTTCTTTTTTATTGATTTTTTTTTTTTTTTTATTCTTTTCCCTTTTCTATTATTTCCATTTTCATGAATTATAGTTTTCAGTTTATGATGACTTATTATCGTATTAAAACATATTTTAATAAATTTAATTATAAAAAATTATACATATTAATAAAAAATAGAACACAAACATATATATAATAAACATAATATATATTAAAGTGTAATATGTTAATATAAACAATATCAGTTAATCATATTTTTTAATTTTTGATAACGGCATTCAACAATACAATATTTTATTAGGTGTTTTATATTTTGTGATAAAATCTTTATCTTTACTATTTTTTGTTTAATTAAACTATATTTAACATAAGCCTACTATGTAACTTTTGTTTTTTATATTATTGAAAAAAGTAAGACACATAATTATAATTTCAAAAATAAAATTAATTATAAAAATACAATAAATTTATTTACACAAATAATATTATCTTTTTAATTTGAATATTTTAAAAATAAATATATATAACAAAAAATAAATATATCTATTTTTTATGTTTTCAATAATATTTTTTTATAAATATTTTTATTATTTTTTTAAAATAATATCTAATGTAAAATAATTTATAAAAAATCAAACCAAAATATAATATACAGAGTTACAAAAATAATATCACAGGATTAACATAATCCTCAAATCTTAACAACTATATTTTAGTTATATAAAATATGACTTTGCTACTTTAATTTTCAATAAAATTGCCATTCAGAAATTATGTGAATCTCATAAACTTCGTTTTCTTTTTCATAATGCTAAAAGTCTATAACAAAACAAAACAAAGAAAAAAACATATATCACTGGTTTATAATTGTTTTTGATAGAATAAGTTCAATGTACTCGTTTATTATTGTCTTTCATAAAATAAGTTCAATGTGCTGTTATGAGAACAAAGCGTTGCATCCTACCCTAATGTCAAGTATTGTCCCATTGAATTTGTCAAAATATTGACAACTTCACAGCGAACAATCTGGATTTAATTATTATAAAGTTAACCATCTTGATTTTCGATTTTATATAATAAGTGCTTTATTTATATAGTAATAATTTATGTGCAGCTTTAAAGGAAGATATTGTCATATATTTATATTTTCAGTAGGAGAAGTTTTTTTAGTGGGATATTTCAATGCTAGAACAATAAATCAACAAGCTAGTATGTTATGTTGTAAAGAGGATCACAATCTTATCTAGCTCATTGAAGAGGAGAATCTCCAATGGTTGAGGTTCAAAAGATGACAAAGTTGGCAATCATTTTGGAGAGAAGTTGCTCACATTGTTGGTGCTTTCAACCTAATTATCTACAATGGTTTAGATAAATGGGAAAGGTCTCGGAAGTTCACTTGCAACATATACAATAGAGAAAGTGTTGTTGGCTATGTTATTTGTTAACAAAGCTTGATAAAAAGGATAGATGAAGTTAAGATTGGAGAGCATATGTGGGACTTAAAATCAGACCATAACTCAATTTATATAAAGTTATCTTGGTTAGAAAAAAGACAACATAGGAAGAAAACCCAATGTTCTCAACCATCGATATCAAGGGGCAAAATTCTTCTCACACAAGAAAATTGCATCATCTTCAAAACAATGTTGGAAAGATCAATTCAAAAAGGGAGGAGTGGTTCCCAAAGCCTCAATAGTCATGAGTTAACACATATAATTCAGAGTGCACCTGAGAAGTGCAAAAGAGAAAAAAATAGGAACTCTGAAACTAATGGTTTCCCTGTAAATGCTTGGTTTGATGAGGAATGCAAAAAGGCAAGGAAAACTTTGAAAAAGGCAGGGAAGGAGGAGATGAATGTAAAGTTATATAAGAATATTTTAAACCGGAAAAAAAAAAAGAATTCATGCAAACAAGGCGAGAAGAGTTAATATATCTAGGCAAGAATAACCTAAAGTTTTTTTGGCAAGAACTTCAACCAAGGAAGAAGCAAATTGAAAATAATATTATAGTCAATCAATGGTTTGACTATACAAAACAACTCTATGAGAAAGAATCAGAGGATGAGCCTCCTCCCAAGATCAACACAACTACAAAGCTTTTTACATTACAGGGAGTGGAGACAGGAATTAAGAAGTTGAAAACAGGAAAGGCAGAGGACTTGGTTGAACTTCAAGTAGAATATCTAAAGTGGGGAATGAACATTCTTGCACCGCATATCATGAAAATATTCAAAAATGTTATTCAACAATGGTTCCCAAGAGATTGGACAACTAGTCTAGTGATACCCCTTTTTAAAAGTTGAGACATTAATAATCCTTCCAACTATAGAACCATTATGATCAATCCTTTGTTTGCAAAGTTCTTCGGCGGCATGGTAGAAAATATTATCAGTAAGTGGGCGGAAGTAAAAGAAAACAGGGAAAAAGGGCACGCAGGTTTTAAGCCGAAACATTCTATAGTAGATCATGGTATCACACTTAGACACATTATTGAAAAGGTTTGGGGGGGACAAAGAAGAAGTATTTTGTTGCTTTGTTGACTTCAAAAAGGCATTTGACATTGTCCCCAGAGATAAGTTTTTGAGTAGAATGGAAGAAATTGAAATTCCTTTGCATTATAAAATCGTTTTCCATAGGCTTTATGAAGAGGTGAAAGCCAAAATTAGAACTTCAATAGGCAATTCAGAAAGCTTTAGAAGTGACATCGGAGTCGAGCAAGGTTTCCCTTCATCCCCCGCTCTTTTGAGTTTATATATTGATAAATTGGAAGAGTGGTTAAATCTGCAAGGTGGGAATGGTGTTCGGTTGAGGGGGTTTGTGATAAAGCTCTCTTTTATATGTTGATGACCTTGTATTGATTGCTACATTGGACCAAGGATTGCAGATGCACCTATATGCCCTTGAGCATTTTTGTAAAGCAATGGGGATGCAAGTCAATACCAACAAGACCAAAATAATGATTTTCTCAAATAAAAAGTAGCAGAGCCAACATATGTTCTTCTTTGAAGGTAACATTCTTGAAGAAGTAAATGAATACAAGTACCTCGGGATTGATTTCAACAAAAAGCTTAATTAGGAGGACAGAAGAAAGAAGAGAACTTTAGGAGGGTAGAAAACATTATATGTTCTTCAAAAAATATGTAGAGATATAGAGTTATGAGATTGGAAAACAATGAAGTGCTTTTTAGGCTCCTAGTTTGTCCAATGATATTATATGGGTGTGAAATGTTGGCTAGTAGTGTCCTTGTCTCAAAATTGAAGCAAATTGAGAAAATCCAAAAACACTTGATAATGAGCAAGTTTAAAATAAAAAGTTCAGTTCCTTATGAGATAATGTTGAGTTAAACATGAACAACTCCCATCGAAGCAATTGTTATGGTACGTCTCATATGGTACGTACAAAGAATTGAGCAAATGAGAGAAGGTAAATGGCCTAAAGTTATCTTCAATGAAAGAATGAGTGAAAGAAAGAAATCATGGATGAGACAAAACAACAAATGGATGCAAAAATGGAATTTTTACCTCAATGCATGTCCCACAAATCGCAAGGAGTTAAAGAATTTTGTTATGAAGAAGAGATTAAAGAGTTTTGTTATGGAGAAGTTTGGCAAGTGTATATGGAGAAAATAGTTGATTTTTTTTCTACCCAACCCCACTTGTGATCTCCAACAAAAAGAGTACATTGGAGCTAACATTCCATTGAGAGAAAAGATTCTTACTGCTCAATGAAGAACTAACTTGCATCAACTACAGTGTGAAACATGTCAATGGAAAAGACCTAAAGAAGCTTGGAAAGAATGGGTGTGTAGTTTTTGCACTTTTGGGATAGTGGAATCGGAAAAACATTTCATTTTGGAATATGATGCTTTCAGATACATCAAAAACAGTTACAACAATATGTTAACATTGGTTCTTTGACATTGTCTTTTCAGTGAGGGGACCCTTAGAAAGTTGGGTCAGCTCATCATTAATTTGAATAATAAAATGATTAAATTGCAAAAGGCCTAAAGCAAAGAAGCGAGTGGAAGCAAGTAAGCTAGTGGTCCCATATTCTATATCTAGTAGCGTGAATTTCATTTCATAATCTAATTTTTATATTTCTAAATTTTGTATTTATATTTAGAATTTTAATTTTGATATCTTTTTAGGCTAGTTGAATTAGAACCTAGAAATGCACTTTAGCCCTTGCATAGAGGTATCATAATTTTTATAAGGTTATTTAGACTTTGTGTTTCATGATGACAATGGAAGAAAAAAAAAAAAGTTTTATTTAATAATTAAAAAAGTTGAAAATAAATAATTATTAAATAAATTCAAAATTTTAACAAACTGTTTTTATTTGGCTAAGAATTTATCTTTCTTAGATTTAAGGAAATGGGTTAACCCCCTAAAACACAAAACCTTGCTCTTTTACAAACTAACTACCCAAAACCAGACCTTGCCCTTTTACAAACTACCAATAAGTAATTCCAAGTGGCATAATTTTCTTTGAATAACAATAATAAATCAACTTATATTTATAAATAACAACAAATAATAATTATCATTAATATTAATTGGATATTTAAATCATTTTTCCACTAACGCCATTACTATTACCTACTCTGCAGCGTTGACCCATCGCAAATATCCCCAACTTTAATAAAACCACCCATTGCAAATATTCCAACTTTAATAAAACCTACCTTGCAGCGTTAACCCATTGCGACTATTCCAACTTCTAGAGGGTGCAACAAAGACGGCTCTTTTATTATGACTAAAAAATTCCCCATCCCGTTCGTTCCTCGCCAGAAAACTAAAATCACTGATGATAATTGTCCAAATTTTGGGGCTAAAAGTTGAAAATAAAGCAAGAGCAATCTGAAAAGCGAAAATTGTCCAATCGTTTTATATAGAAATTGATTATATATATAAATGACTCGCACTCAGGGATTTCCATAAAGAGAACCAATATCCTTGCTATTAATTCATCTGCCAAACTACCGACAAGAAGATATCTTCTAAAATGAATTTATTTTTTTTAATTAATTAATTATTTTAAAAAATCATTATTATTTTATGAAATATAATAAATTTATCAAACAATAGTAAATTTAAAAATAGATTATATATTTTAATATTTATATAACTATATCGGCAATTTTTATCAATTAATCGACATCGAATAATTAGAAAAATATTCATTAACTTCCTTTTAGCCTATTAAATTCAAATTATAATATCAAAATTAATAAATCCTAAATAAATTAGAAAAATAAGAATTATCTTCCCACTTAGATATAAATTATAATTTAGAGTCATATATAAGCCATACACACGTGTCGGAAACTCATATCATATCAACATGTATAATACAAATAGAAAACTAACAGCACCAACTTGGAAAAGATACATAAACAACTATTTTATTTTTATGTTGCAAGTGATTGATATGATGCCAATAAAATGATTGATGTGAACTATACAAGTGAATCATTTATATAATGACACTTTGGAGATACTTGATTGACTGTACCACCAACAAAATAGAACTACGAGGGACCCCTTGGAGGGGGCATCATGTGACTTTTAGAGGAGGAACTATGAAAAATTATTACTATAACTAAAATAACGAAGTCCCTTGAGGAGACTTGTCTATAATCTCTAATCACAAAGTTTACAACCATGCTTATGCTTATAATGATGATTTATGCCTAATAAAAATGCAAATCAGGTCCTTATGTCCTTTACATAGCAATCACGCAAAATGGGCTCACGCTCACAATTTGCTCAGGGTGGGGGATCCCATTTGCTTGGCCCTGGCCCTGAGAATATGCTTTTGGACTTTTCCTGTGGCGGTTTTGGGGAGAGGACCAAAAACCACCGACTTGGGCACCATATAGCCCGGGAGCCTGGAGCGACAATAATTCATAATGTCCTGCCCGATCCCACTTTCATCCTCATTGGGATCACCAGACACCTTTAGGGTTATGAAGGCACACGGAGACTCACCCCAACGTTGGTCTGGCCTTGCGACAACTGAGGCTTCCAAAACCCTGGGATGACCATACAGCACATTCTCCACCTCCACGCTACTGATATTTTCACCGCCGGAGATAATGATGTCCTTCGACCGGTCCTTGATTTCGATATAGCCGTCCGGGTGCTTGACCGCCAGGTCGCCGGAGTGATACCACCCGCCGCGGAAGCTCTCCCGGTTAGCCTCCGGGTTCCTGAGGTAGCCCTTCATCATCATGTTGCCCCTCATCACAATTTCCCCAATGGTGATACCATCGGCCGGGACAGGCACCATGCTGTCCGGATTCACCACATCCAGCCCCTCCAGCGAGACGTAGCGCACGCCCTGGCGGGACTTCAGTCTGGCTCGATCCTGCGGAGGGAGCGAGTCCCACTCGTCCTTCCATGCGCACACGACGGACGGCCCGTAGGTCTCGCTGAGGCCATATGTGTGCGTCACGCGGAAGCCCTGCTCTTCCATCTTCTGCAGGACGGCCAACGGGGGCGCCGATCCGGCGGTCATGACGTTGACGCCGCGCGGAATGGGGACTCGATCCTTGGGGTCACAGTTAACCACCGAGTTCAGGACCACCGGCGCGGCGGCGAAGTGGGTTACCTTATGTTTGGCTATGGCGGCAAAGATCGCCCGCGCGGTTACCTGTCGAACTCACACAAAAAAGGAAAATCAGCTACCGGCTAACCGGATTCAAACGGTTTTCCCGTCTAATTTTCTAGTATTATTACCTGACGCAAGCAGATATTTGTACCGGAGAAGGCTGCCATACCCCATGCGTAGCACCAACCGTTGCAGTGGAACAGTGGCAGAGTCCACAGGTAAACGGCACCGTCCTTCATTTCCCAGGCCAGAGAAGCGCCGAGGGCCGCAACATAAGCGCCCCGGTGGCTCAATACCACGCCCTTGGGACTCGCCGTGGTCCCCGAAGTATACCCCAACGCGATACTCTGCCACTCGTCATCGGGTGGCTGCCACTTGAACTCGGGATCTCCTTCCCGCAAGAAGTCCTCATACTCCACGGCTCCACTAAGTAGGGCCCGCATCAGATTCCCCTCGTCGCAGGTCTCGTCCCCGCACACAACCAGTAATGGAGCTTTGAATCCGCTCCCCTGCTTTTCTGCTATCAACCCCAGCGCCTCTTGCAAAAGCGTAAAGAACTCCTGATCCACCAGTACAGCCACGGCCCTGGAATGTTCAAGCAGGAAAGCGATCGTGTGGGCGTTGAGGCGGATGTTGATGCTGTTCAGCACGGACCCCGCCATGGGGATCCCGAAATGGGCTTCGTAGGCGACCGGCACATTGGGCGCGAGCACCCCAACCTGCCAATTAAAACTTTCAGACCTCAAAATCGAAATACTTAACCTAAGCTAAGTAAATACAGAGACGCTTACCGTAGTGCCAGGGCCAATGGAGCGCTTGGCCAGGGCGGATGCGAGGCGCCTGCATCTTTCATACGTCTGATCCCACGTATATTGCCGGGCGCCATGGATGACCGATTTGCGCTTCGGGTGCACGAGAGCTACGCGATCTAGGAACCAGAGCGGCGTCAGGGACATGTAATTCGCAGGGTTCCTGGGCAGATCGTCGATATCCTTACCTTCCATGTGTGCCATGATTCTTTACAGAATCAAAGAATTCAAGAAGCTATCACACTTTCGACCCCTTTCTCCGGTGGGTTGCTTTCTTATATAGGGTTAGCAACTGGCGGTGCCCGTGAACCATTCCTTTTAAACTTATCCCTATTCCGCTGATTTCATCCCTGCCGTCCGTTAAAGTCAAATCTGGGAACCAGTTAAGTCTTCCGGGCTTTGTCACTTCTATCCATTTTGAACTGGCATGTTTAGCAGGATAAGGCAATCAAATTGGCCTATTCTGCTAATTAAGTGACGCTTAATTTCCTCACTAAAATCTAGAGGAGACTACACGGTTATTCGGGATCTATGGATGGCGAAGATACGCTCCTTTCCATATCACTATTTCTTTAGCAGCGGCTTCGTTTTTTTTTATAAAGATCAGATTTTTTGATAAAGATCAAAGGTGTGAATAGAAAAGTGGCTAAACTTAAATTTTGGTGATTCTAATTTTTTTAATTTGGCATAAATTTATTTTGAAAAAATTGATGATGCTCATTTTTTTTCAAAAAAAAAAAAAAAACAAACAAAAATTAAATTTTAAAAAATATTTTAAATTTTAATAAATTGCTAAAATAATTTGAATTTTTTTAAACAAAATTATAAATTTTATTAAACTTTAAAATGTATTTATTTCTGAATTAAAAACCCTGAAACTTAATAAACACAAAATATATATATTATCATGAGCTTCAAAGTAAAATCTGGGTATTACTTATTTCTAAAACTCCGAATTTATCTAGTTTGTGATACTAAAAGGGTGGAAGATGAAAAACACTTCTCTTAAATTGCCCTGGGCTTACTCTTATTTCCCTAACATTTTCTACACTTCCAATCTTCTTGACTTGTTAAATCAACGCAACTATAGTGATATTGGAACGCTTCTTTCCCTTCTTTTTTATCATAAAAATAAAGTTTTAAAAAACCACAATTAAATTCTTTTTTTTTTTCTTTAAGATCTTAATCAACATTAATCATCATCCTATATATCAATATTAATAATAAATCAATAATATATATAATTCATTTTGAAAATATATATTAATTTAATTAATTTTAATTACATAAAAATATTTAAATTTTTACTCTATTAAAATTTAGTATATATATAATTAAATTTAAATTATTAATAATTTTAAAAAATAAAAATAAAACACATTGATAATCTCGGTTACGAACTTCAACCCTCTTTATCTTAGTTAACCACATGTACGTAACTCATGACGTCAAATATGAGAACTAATTTGTATTAAAATTTAGGGCTCCTACTACAAATGGGGTTCTTCAAAAAAGTAGAATTTCTCGAGTTAACGTGTAGAATATGGACATTTCAAAAATGTAGAATTTCACCGTTAACATGTACAATGTGGGCGTTTCAAAAATGTAGAATTTCACCTTAACATGTACAATGTGGGCGTTTTGAAGGGAAAAGATATTTGCGTAAGAATATTTAAATTTCTTTATTTATGAAGTATAGATATTTAGTTAGTTTAGAGTTTAGCTTTTATTAAGTTCAAATTTGTTAATGGAAATAAAAGTTACGAATTCAAACAAGTTTCACATAATTCTATAACAAGGAGTCATTGTTGTGGCGCTAGTTCCTGCCGGTTAACAGAACAGTTTGGTCAGTTTTTATTATGAGATTTAAATTGCGTTATCATGAGAGCTGGTTTCCATTACTAGTGTGTTGTAGTCATGCTTACTTGTATTAAGATCTAATGAATTGGATGGCCAATTGTTGTATAAACTTTTTGACTTTATGCGAAGAGTGAAATATAATGAACTTTGCCTTTGTTAAGTAAGAATTGTCATAAATGTCATTGAAGTGATAAATCCTTGTAATGTTGAGTTTGTATTTCTTAAAATAAGATTAGTTTTAAATATAATTTTCCAATGTCTCATGATTTAAAAAATGCTTAGATTAATAATTAAAATTTAATAAAATTTAATAGTGAATCATAGAAAACTTGAGGGAAGAAAACTATAAAACCTAATAATAATGCATTATAATGTACGAAGAATTAGAGAGTGTTAAAGTAAGTTATGTATTTTAATAACCACGGGGTATAAAATATATTTAAATGCATAATAATGAATTATAATGTATGAAGAATTGGAAAGTGTTAAAGTGAGTTATGTATTTTAATAACCACGGGGTATAAAATATATTTAAATTCATAATGAATGACTAATAGGAAGGTGTTAAAGTAAGTTATGTATTTTAACAACCATGGTGCACAAAACATATTAAAATAGTAGGAAAGTGTTAAAGTTATGTATTTTAATAGCCATGGTGCACAAAACATATTAAAATAAATATGTATCAAAATGTAATAGGTAAATTTTCTTATTTTCTTACATTTCAATATTATGGAAATATTCATAAAATGATAATGACCAAATAAACATTATTATGAATATAAATTTGTTAATTAAATTCGTGGTGGAGAGTGTTCAATATTTACATAGATCATTCTCGAAGGTCAAAGAAGAACTTAAGCATTTAAAAATTATAGCTATGGAGTCTTGAACCCATGATTGAAAGATTACATATCTAGTAACATGTTTGGACATAAATGATACCATTCAGATTAATCTCAATGATTGAGGAATTATTCCATGGTCAAAAGAACAAAAGATATATTTATTTAAAAATATTGTTTATCATAACTTTAGTGTGAACTTTAAATTTGTCCAATTACTAATTAGCAAAGAAAATAAACCCTGCATCTAGTTTCTAATTAGTAATTTGTTGCATCTAATTAATAATTTGTTGTCATACAAAAGGACATGACTTTTGGCCTTTTTTATAGTTTTGGGTTAGTAAATATACCATCTAACTACAATAATAAAATAATTTTGATAAGTTTATTTTATAAATTAAAAATTAAAATTAAAAAAACATTTAAACTTTACCAGTTGAAATCTAAATTGATCATGATCTCCAAGAAAAAATTCATTATCTTTTGGTGTTCTATACTCTTCATTTCTGCAATATCATAATATTCAAATTAAAAAATATAATTTATAATTTAAACTGATAAGCTAATACATTGTTTAATAATATATTGAATATATATAAAAATATATATTTTTTACATAGAGAACATTGCTTTTGGAGCATAAGCAGTGGCAGTAGAATCCAAATTCAAAATATAATCCAGTTCCTGTTTATCAAAATCGTTCTGTCATTTTTGTTGCAAAATACATTTATGTCAAGTCAAAGAAATGGCACTTTATAAGCTGGATAAAGAAGTATTCTGTCAGTACAATGTCAAATTTTGTGTTGTAACATTTTGTCATTCTGTCAGTACAATGTCATTCTGTCAGCAATCACAGCACTTCATTCCAAGTCTCCACGTTTCAAAAATTTCAGTTGAAGGGGATCCCATGGAATTTGCAGAAATTTATGCTTCTTTATACGAGCTTAGCTGCTGAATTTTAACAGCACCATTTCCAGACTTTCTTAGAATGGCTGCAACTGTGCGTTCAGATATTACAACTTCAACTGTAGTTTTTGTGATAAGCTCACCAGCTGCTGTGACACTGCCAAAGATGATATACAATGTCAGGGACATTAGTACAGAAATGGTGATCAACAAAACCCCCATGATAGCAGCAATCGACAAAGTTTTGCAAATCTTGTGTACCTTCCAAATCCGGCAGAACTCCCTTGACGAAGAATTGGCTCCTCAAACTCAGAGAAATTGCCAATACTGTTTATATCCCGATTTGACTGAATTTTGAAACAAAGCATATAGTTAGTACTACAGGGGTTGGTGTTTGCAGACAGATTTATGCTTAATTATCTTAAATAGAAATTTAATTGCAGCAAAGAATCTGCTTTTATTCTAAGAAATCAAAATCAAAAAGTAGCAACAGAGGGACAGTAGAGGAATTCTTGGCAAATGTTGGAAAATGTCAGAGGGAAATCAAGAACTGCATACAAAATGGGTGCACTTGTTTGCTGTGGAGTGCCTGAAATTTCAACCACTGCTTCAGATGTTCCTGGTCTAACTTCAAGAAGATTAACTTTGGCATGAGAAATCTGACCATACAAAGAAAACATGATCAGTAAATAAAGGGTCTTCATAGCAAGGTATCAACAGTTGAGCTTGAATCACTAGCCATTTAACACATTGTTATTTCCTCTAGCATTGAAGCTAAATTTATCGTTAATCTCATACTGTTGCCATGTTATGTCATTGTGGCAAAATGTGGCAACAGTTTTAAATATACAGAACAGGTCCCGTCAAAAATTGATCCAGTACAAATACCAGAGCAGAAATAATGTCGAATAGTTGATAACAGTCGTCAAAGACAAAAAACCTTGTTTTAATTAACAGTGGATGAAAATAAATAAAAATGTTTAAACAAAGCTGACCTTTGATGACCATGGGGCTGGTGAAGACTGCATAGTCGGATAGCTTGATGATGAATGGCCAGAATCTTGAAATGAGATGCTAGAAGAGAAAGATGTACAAGGAGAGCGGTGTTCAAACCTTGTTCTAGTACTTGATGGTGCCAGAGACGAAGAAACCATAGCTGCAGTACTGTACTTGTCATGGTTTAAATTTTCTTGCAGTCTTGAAGTTATCTGAACTAAAGGTTCTCGTGCAACCCTTATATCATGTACAATGTGCCAAAAGCTTGTTTAACATTAAAAAGAGTATTTGATTGACTAAAGTTGTATAAGAGTAAGAGACATACTTAACATGACTTGTCTAACCTCAAGGAGATTAGCTTTGGCACGAGAAATCTGAACATACAAAGAAAACATGATCAATAAAGGATCTTCATAGCAAGGTATCAACAATCGAGCTTCAATCACTAGCCATTTAACACATTGTTATTTGCTCTAGCATTGAAGCCAAATTTATCGTTAATCTCATACTACTGCCATGTTATTTCATTGGGGCAAAAGAATATTCAAAATAGAAAACTCATAAGGTATACAAGAACCAGTATGTGGCAACAGTTTTAAATACATAGAACAGGTCCTGTCAAAAATTGATCCACTACAAAATTCTGAAAATGACAGAAACTCCCATTTGCTAAAATTCTGAAATTGAAACATGATGCATTGAAGCATAGTAGAGCAGAAATAATGTTGAATAGTTGATAACAGCCGTCAAAGACGGGAAAAACCTTGTTTTAATCAACAGTGGATGAAAATAAATAAAAATGTTTAAACAAAGCTGACCTTTGATGACCAAGGGATTATAACCTAAGTCAAACCAAAGTTTTGGGGTGGAAAGGTTTTGGGGTCTTATTGCGGGTTTCGCATTGTTCGAGGTGAATGGCAGGCTTCGGCTCAGTGTTTGACGTTACTGCGGTACACATGGGAGTCCTTTTCAATGCAGACAGATGTACATTCCCACGGCTACATAGGTACATCACTAAGCTGGAGTATGTATGTGCCGCATATTGTGTTGCTAATGGAATGTATTATGGTTTGGAGAAAGGAATAAAGACCTGAAAGTATTTTTCGAGGGCCTTCTGGAGACTTCGTTAACCAATTTCGTCATTTGCACATTTGTTGTTTTTGTTTTTGGGTGGGAGTGTGAGGATTTTTACAGAAGCTGTCCTGTTTCTTCGAAGCCTGAGCGAAGTCTGGCCAACTTTAGCTGAAGAAACCATTGGTACACCATTGTAGGGTTTCTTTTTTCTTCTTTTTGGGTGAAACTGTGATTCTTGGTACAGATTGAGCGGCAATATTTTGTAATTTGAACTGTTTTTGCACATGAAGATCTAAATAAATTGGGGTTCATGGGTATTTAGATTGAAGCTGGAGTATGTATGTGCCGCATATTGGCTTTTTAATGGAATGTATTGTGGTTTGGAGAAAGGAATAACTGGACTTTTCATGGTTTAAATTTTCGGGCAGTGTTGAAGTTATCTGAACTAAAGCTTCTCGTGCAACCCTTATATCACGTACAATGTGCCAAAAGCTTGTTTAAGATTAAAAAGAGTATTTGATTGACTAAAGCTGTATAAGAGTAAAACACATCCCTAACATGGCTTGTTGCAGCTTTGCAATCTTGACGAGATCTCTTTTGATTTGCAAAAACAATTTATTAGAAAGTGAGTATTGTATATACCTGAACCAACTGATCAGTTTCGAAAGCACACCGAGGAAGGTCTTCTCTTTGTAATATTCTAATATTGGCAGCTGTTGTGTACCTCATTTCAGAAGTCACTGCAGCACCCCTGCCAATTAGACAACAAAATTTCAAAATAAGATCAAGCTGCTCAAAGGTACTTTATCACATGCAATCCTATTACTGGTTACAGAACTGTATCTGCCATCAAACTTCAGATTCACGCTAACTAGCTAAACATGACAATGCAGAAGGAGAGATCAAAACCGTGAGGCTACAAAGTCATAAACTTCTGGAACAAGGCTTGCAGCGCCTGCTTTTCAATGAGATCTAATACAAACATTGGCTGAAAATATTCCACAGTGCTGAGGATGTAGGCAATTATGAGATTGCCATTGTCTTAGTATACAACAAAGGGGCAAAATGGTGCAAGAAAATGCAAACAACCGACTAGAAATTTTAGGCACGGGTTTCATAAAAACCTTTAAGTCCCCTTGCCGAAGTACTCCAAAGGTAGCTTCTGCATACACGACACTGTGTGTGAAGTGGACTTCAAATCATATAAAAAATGAAATGGGTTGAGATAAACTTACTGCTTTGAAATCGAGCATTGAGTCCGAGGAAGAATACCAATGGAATGAGTGGAAGCTACCAGAAATGTATGTTGGCCATTGTGTCCTTCGTCCTTTGTAGATTGGAAACCATGTGACCATTCTTCAGATTGTAAATTGCAAACCATGTCAGCACTCTTCAGATATATGGCATATTCAGATGGTCTTTGGGATAAATTCTTTCCTGGTAGTGTTAGCAGATTTTATGCAAAGCAGTTACCCTGTAGCATTCGTTTCGAAAATATAACTCTACGTTTGACTTTGAATTAGATGTGTTTAGGAACATGCAAAAAACTTAAGCAAATTGTAGAGGTAACAGTAAACAGAAACATAGGTAAAATAAAACAAAACCTTTCCATCCCAAAACTTTCGTTCGACTTAGGTTATAATGCTATTATAATGAAAAATCATGTCGGTCAAGCAACGACCAGCAATTGATCGATCCCATATAGTCGCAGGGAGGTACTAATAATACCAAATGCATTATGCCATAATTCCATTTTCAAACAACATATATTCATTTTAAAGTCCATATAGTTTGGTGCTATTTATAAAGTCTAGCTTCAAGCATGTTGCAGAATGCGTTCGATCTCAAATACAAGACAGAAACACAAACAGTACAAACAGACATGTATAAAGACTTTCTAGCTCTCTTTCCTGAATTGTTACCTACACTATGCAAGAAACAAAAACTAACATAGCATTCAGTCATAACATAGGAAGAAACAGAAATGAGTAACCGATTCAATATACAATTTGTCATTTAACTTGAGTGGATAATAAGTGCCATGTTTAATCAATCTATGGAATCTTTGGTGTTTGCATTCAACAGCTGTAGATACAAAATTATTGCTCATCTGATGTTGCATTTGTTGTATTCAATGATATAATTTAAACCAAACATGGTACTTTTTAAGATGGAGCAAAAATATAAATAAAAAAGGTGGCAAGACAATCTCTGGTTGTCAAGCTTGAAGCATGATGCAGAATGCGTTCCATTCGAGATACAAAACAGAAACAGAAACAGTACAAACACAGATGCATAAAGACTTTGTAGCCTTTTTTGGTCAACTGTTGCATTACATGTTCTTTGTAAATGAGTCAAAATTGCAAGTCAAATACTTGTATTATAGTAAGAGCATAATATGAAGAAACATATTCATATTACTTTTGCATTTGTTCTGGACGTGAAGGCCACCATGTTCCTGCATTTTGTAATCTGTATAACAAATAGTTAGTTAGAATAAAATGATAACATTGTAAATTGAAGAGAGGACATATTTGAGACAAAACATGTTAAGGAGTTATGTGAACTAAAGCTTCTTGTGCAACCCTTATATCATGTACAATGTGCCAAAAGCTTGTTTAACATTAAAAAGAGTATTTGATTGACTAAAGCTGTATAAGAGTAAAACACATCTCTAACATGGCTTGTTCCAGCTTTCCAATCTTGACGAGATCTCTTTTAATTTGCAAAAACAATTTATTAGAAACTGAGTATTGTATATACCTGAACCAACTGATCAGTTTCGAAAGCACACCCAGGAAGGTCTTCTCTTGGTAATATTCTAATATTGGCAGCTGTTGTGTGCATCATTTCAGAAGTCACTGCAGCACCCCTGCCAATTAGACAACAAAATTTCAAAATAAGATCAAGCTGCTCAAAGGTACTTTATCACATGCAATGCTATTACTCGTTACAGAACTGTATGTGTCATCAAACTTCACATTCACGCTAACTAGCTAAACATGACAATGCAGAAGGAGAGATCAAAACCGTGAGGCTACAAAGTCATAAACCTCTGAAATAAGGCTTGCAGTGCCTGCTTTTCAACGAGATCTAATACAAACATTGGCTCAAAATATTCCACAGTGCTGAGGATGTAGGCAATTATGAGATTGCCATTGTCTTAGTATACAACAAAGGGGCAAAATGGTGCAAGAAAATGCAAACAACCAACTAGAAATTCTAGGCACGGGTTTCATAAAAACCTTTAAGTCCCCTTGCCGAAGAACTCCAAAGGTAGTTTCTCCATACACGACACTCTGTGTGAAGTGGACTTCAAATCATATAAAAAATGAAATGGGTTGAGATAAACTTACTGCTTTGAAATTCAACATTGAGTCCGAGCAAGAATACCAATGGAATGAGTGGAAGCTACCAGAAATGTATATCAGCCATTGTGTCCTTTGTGCTTTGTAGATTGGAAACCATGTGACCATTCTTCAGATTGTAAATTGCAAATCATGTCAGCACTCTCCAGATATATGGCATATTCAGATGGTCTGTGGGATAAATTCTTTCCTGGTAGTGTTACCAGATTTTATGCAAAGCAGTTAGCCTGTAGCATTCGTTTCAAAAATATAACTCTACGTTTGACTTTGAATCAGATGTGTTTAGGAACATGCAAAAAATTTAAGCAAATTGTACAGGTAACAGTAAACAGAAACATAGGTAAAATAAAACAAAACCTTTCGAGCCCAAAACTTTCGTTCGACTTAGGTTATAATGCTATTATAATGAAAAATCATGTCGGTCAACCAACGGTCAGCAATTGATCGATTGCATATAGTCCCAGGGAGGGACTAATAATACCAAATGCATTATGCCATAATTCCATTTTCAAACAACATATATTCATTTTAAAGTCCATATAGTTTGCTGCTATTTATAAAGTTTAGCTTCAAGCATGTTGCAGAATGCGTTCGATCTCAAATACAGGACAGAAACAGAAACAATATAAACAGAAATGTATAAAGACTTTCTAGCCCTCTTTCCTGAATCGTTACCTACACTATGCAAGAAACAAAAACTAACATAGCATTTAGCCATAACATAGGAAGAAACAGAAATGAGTAGCCGATTCAATATACAATTTGTCATTTAACTTGAGTGGATAATAAGTGCCATGTTTAATCAATCTATGGAATCTTTGGTGTTTGCATTCCGCAGCTGTAGATACAAAATTATTGCTGATCTGATGTTGCATTTGCTGTATTCAATGATATAATTTAAACCAAACATGGTACTTTTTAAGATGGAGCAAAAATATAAATACAAAAGGTGGCAAGACAATCTCTGGTTGTCAAGCTTGAAGCATGATGCAGAATGCGTTCCATTCGAGATAGAGAACAGAAACAGAAACAGTACAAACACAGATGCATAAAGACTTTCTAACCTTTTTTCATCAACCGTTACGTTACATATTCTTTGTAAATGAGTCAAAATTGCAAGTCAAATACTTGTATTATAGTAAGAGCATAATATGAAGAAACATATTCATATTACTTTTGCATTTGTTGTGCACGTGAAGGCTGCCATGTTCCTGGATTTTGTAATCTGTATAACAAATGGTTAGTTAGAACAAAATGATAACATTGTAAATTGAAGAGAGGACATATTTGAGAGAAAACATGTTAAGGCATATGTTGATGTACCTTCCATTTTTTAGTTCACATGTAATAGCTCACTGTCTTCATTGAGTGTGAACTTGCTCTGAATTTTGAAGTCACGTAACATGTAAACAGTGGTAGCTTTCTGTTGCAAATATGTTTCATATGACATTGATTTTAAATCAGGAAGTAAGTCATGTAATAAGGGCTCCCTGATAATGCACTGGACAAAGTTATTTGTAATGGATTCTATTACAGCATTTATACAATGCTTGTAGAGGAAAGGGCAATTATCATTGCATTGTGAACAGAAAATTGTTGCATTGGCTATTGCTACGGATGAATTCACTGGGGAGTTACAAATTGCACAAACAGGTTCGAAAGGAGTTGAATATGGATTTGTTGCGATCAGAATACCTTCGACCTGTTTATAAAACATTCAAACGTTAATTTACATTGTTACATGGCAAATGCAAAGGCAGCAAAAACATTATTATTGCTATACTTACAGCATAGGTAGATGTAGTTAGTTTTCTGAGATTGTTCAGTGCATCTGTGTTAAGTTCAGTCATGAACGTTGACTTTGATGCTCTGAATATTGTTTCTTTTGTGTTTACCTTTTTTGTTAAATTTTTGAAAAGGATGAGCGGAAAGTGTCCTTTTTGCAATTGTTTTTCCATTGAAAGGAAAAATTGTTCATATGTGTCAAACAGTTGCAACTGCAAAACAGAAATTGTTATCTATTGAAAAATACAAAAAGTAATATGCAAATACATTGTTCGTATGCATTGAAAAATTGCAATTGCAGCAGACAAATTACAAAAACTATAGACAAATTACAACAACTATATATTGAAGTGATGCATGTTATCTACTGAAAATTAGCAATAAGTAACATCTGAATACATACAGTTGCATTGTCGTTTTCAGAATCTCCATCTTTGATATGGAGTATGTAATGCAATCCAACTCGTTTGGCAAGTGTAACGGTGGCAACGATTGTGCCAATTGGGTACATTTCTTTTTTGTTTGCAAATTGCCTAATGGTTGTATTGGGAATGAAGCAATATTCTTTGCAAACTTCAGGTACAGTTTCTATGATACTTGATTCATTAAGCAAAATTATTTTGTCACAGTCACCGCGATCATAAACAGTTTTAGGCAATATCCTGAAATTTGTAATTGAGATGCTGTTGCCTTGCAAAATTTTCTGTTCATGTCGCTCCACCAAATGTGCAGGTACACTCAACGTTATAGTCATCATTCCTTGAGCATCTGTCAAATCAGCTCGCAATACTTGACGTGATTTGTTTGCTTTATCAAGGAATGCAGTATAGACAACCATTATGTCTCCAACAAATAGCTGCCCAATTTTATGACTATTGAGATCTTCAATTGATACTTTAATTGGCAGTATCTGTTTTTGCCTATTAAAATTGCTTAGTTAGAAATTGCTATAAACATTTGTAGAATAGTATGTTTCTTCTAAAAACTGAATAAGTAGAAATAGATTAGAGTGTTGTGTTTCATATGCATACCTTTTTGATGTACCATTTTGTACATTTGTTGAATGAAGTTTGGCTGCGATTGTTTCAGTTGGACTAACACAGGCAAACGCACGGTTCAATATGATGTGGATATTATCACATGTATTTTGTGATAAGCAATCAATAAAGAAATTGTGATATGTAACCTGTACATGTCTTCTTGCTGCATTGTTTGGGGGGACTTACTACTAGTGCTTTCTTCACTCGTCCAAGATTTTCTAATTTATATACATTTAAATATAGATATGTAAAAAGAGAAGATATATATAGTAAACATTAATCTGATTTATATACATTTAAATATAGATATGTAAAAAGAGAAGATATATATAGTAAACATTAATATTTTAAATAGAAAATAGCGTATTTGTATAGTTGTCATACATACCTTTTCAAAGCAAGTGGTTGGTTTGCCTTTTCTAATTGAGTTATGCGCTCGAATTTCTTCAATTGTTTGTTTTCCTTTTTCAGGATTTATGCTATGTTATAGAATAGCGACATATATTTAGTTCAATTTGAAAGAGCATATAGAAGTAAACAGTTAACAAGGAACATTAAAACCATAGAACCATACATATGTAAAGATAGAATGCATATATAGTAAACATTAATATTCTAAATACAAATTGGCATATTTGTATAGTTGTCATAGACATACCTTAGTGAACATTATTATTCTAAATACAAATTAGCATATTTGTATAGTTGTCATAGACATACCTTTGCAAAACAAGTGGTTGGCTTGCCCTTTCTAATTGGGTTATGCATTCTATTTCTTCAATTGTTTCTTTTCGTCTTTGAAGATTTAGGCTATGTTATAGAATAGTAACATATA
This sequence comes from Pinus tabuliformis, assembly GCA_031772625.1. Taxonomy (NCBI): domain Eukaryota; kingdom Viridiplantae; phylum Streptophyta; class Pinopsida; order Pinales; family Pinaceae; genus Pinus; species Pinus tabuliformis. The sequence continues at coordinate 677,335,550 of CM062812.1, read as the reverse complement.
TTTAGTGCAAATTAGAAGTAAAAAGTGAACAAGAACATTAAAACCATAGAACCATACATATGTAAAAATAGAATGCATATGTAGTAAACATTAATATTCTAAATACAAATTAGCATATTTGTGTAGTTCTCATAGACATACCTTTGCAAAACAAGTGGTTGGCTTGCGCTTTCTAATTGGCTTATGCATTCTATTTCTTCAATTGTTTCATTTCCTTTTTCAAGATTTATGCTATGTTATAGAATAGTAAGACATATTTAGTGCAAGTCAAAAGAACATATAAAAGTAAAAGTTGAACAAGAACAGAAGATCCATAGGAAAGGAAAGGCAAAAAGAATATACTCTGTTTGTTTATGTTGCATGTTGTTGTTCTTTTTTCTTGGTCGTTCTGTTCAATTGAAAGGGGTTTTACTAGCAGAATCTGCATCCATAAATAGATGAGGTCATATGTGCAAATTTATGATAGGATACCTGTGTTGGTTAATTGAAAAGGCTGTCTTTGGCATAACTTGCATTGATCAATACAGAATGCCATATATGTAAATGTACAATAGAATGCATAGTATGTATGCTGTTATCATTTCGTTTAGTACAAAAAGAATATTGTAGTATGCTTTAGTAAAATAGAAATGGTAAAACCAATGAGGTATTGCAAAAATGTCAAAATTTGCAATTTTGTAAACTTTTTCATGTGTATATCATAGCTGAAGGACAAGAGATATTGTATCATGGTCAGACCAATATGTATCCAATACGAAAATTCTATATTTTATATTAGCTAGATTTGCCCAAACATGGTCAATCAATGATTTGTGCATGCTATTAGTTTTGTCAACTAGGAAATGAAGATTGTAGTTTTGCATGTAGGTTTCTAGCTGCTTTGTTTTTTTATTGCAATGTACCATATCAATATTGAAGTCCCCTAATATAACTATGATATTGTTTAGATCTAAGTGGTATAAAGGTTTTGCAATGACATTGAGGATATTGTTTAGGTTTGCATGTGGCGATGCATATATATTGAGTATTGCAATTTGTAATGTGTGAACTTTTATTTTTGCGAGCAATGCTTCTACAAAGCAGTCTTCAAAATGGGTATGTTCAAGGATAATGATATTTTTCTTTATCAATATCATTACTCCATGCTTAATGCAACTTGAGATGCAATTGAAATTTTTGAAGTATTCATTTTCCATACACAGCGACATATGTGTTTCTTGTAATCACAAGATATCAGATTGCATTGTGTCATAATCATTGCATACGTCAGTAAGATGCGCATGAAGATTGCGAGTGTTCAATGAAAGAATAAAGATGGATCGCAATGATTGTATTGATGAAGAGTCATATTCTAATTGCCATTTTGCAGTGGTTTGCAAACATTGCATTTCACAATTTACTTTTTGCTTGACCTTGAAATTATTGTGTTTAAGAGGATTAAGAAAATACAATGATTCTATGTTTCTGACACGTGATAGTGCTGTGTATACTAGGCCATGCACTTGTACTCCAGTAGGGTCGAATGCAAGCCTATCCAAGGTTAAGCCTTGTGATCTATGTATTGTGCGTGCACATGCAAGTTGAATTGGAAATTGTTTTCGTATTTTCAATGGGGCCATCTTTGATGTCATAGGCATTGCTTTTGATATTCGCAATATTGGTGTCCAATCATGTGCTATCTCTGAAGTATACAAATGAGCTAGTTTTCTAGATTGTCGGTGACCAATATTAGGGTCATGGAACTTAATCCATAGAACATCGACCTTATCTGTATGGGTATATGCTTTAACTATTCCATCTGCACCATTCACTAGCCCATCTGGTGCATCATAATTGCAAGCATACATTTCAACTAACATGTTCAACTTTATCAGAAGGTGCGGAGGTAAAATAGCCGTATGTTGATGGGTTGGGAAATTGTCGTTATTCTCCTCATTTTCATCAATTGCATTAATTAAAATTTCTTTGCCAGACATCAGCATCAACATTTTCTTGTTATGCATTGCAACATCAAGTTTGTTTTTGTAAAATAAATAGGGAAATGTTGGATCATTTGGTACAGGGCGCATGCAACTTGTATTCATATATGTTATATCGTCAGATGTTTGACAATTTGTTCGCATTCTATTTAACACTGATATGAATCTCTTATTTGTTTGTTGCATCGTCATATGCAATTGGAAGCACTTGACATTATCCTTCCAGAAATCATGTGTTATTGTTTGATTGTTGGTTGTTCAAAAATAAGAGTCTTGAATAGGTTGTGCTTGATAGAAATCACCACAAAATATGATGTCAATGTTCCCAAAGTATTTCGTTTGGACATGTTTTATGTTTCTGAATCTATTGTCAATAGAATATAAGAACCGACTTCCAATCATCAAGATCTCATCTATGAAAGCTACTTGCAATTCTTGATATAGCTTTGATAAGTTGTCCAATACTTCTTTGCTCAGTGAGAACAATTGAGACTTGTTAAAAGGCATTAGCAATGCAAAATGGATTGTTGTTCCACCTGCATTATATGCAGCTTTTCCTGTGTATGCTAATATTAGACCTTTTGGTTTCATAGGGTCAGTTGTGTTTTGTGAATCATAAATTCGTATAATCATTTGGAAAATCGCTTTTGCTATGAGTGTTTTACCTACACCTGCTCCACCTGTGATAAAAAGGTACATTGGTTCCTTGGGGTTTTTTTTTTTTTTTAATTGCAATGTCTTTTACAATTGCTTGTTGCTCTTTGTTCAAGATTCTTCTAAGTTTGTAATATTCATTGTTCTCCATTAAAAATGGATGGGCAGTAATTTGAAATCCAAGATTGATTTTTTTCTTCATTTCAAATTGTTTTGGAAATTGCAAGTCCGATTGCAAATCATATTCCTCATAATGGGAATTGTTCTCCTGGTTTCGCATATTCATTTGGTTAGTATTCAAAGAACTAATTTGCTCATTTGTTGCAGTCTCTAAATCACCCCATGTTGGATTGATGTTATATGTAAATTTGGCTTCATTGACTTGAATTGCGTTTTCATGTAATGTATATGCAGAGAGCCATGTAGGCAATTCTTGTTTCAATGTATCTTCAGAATTTTCAAATGGCATATATAACAATAATTTCTCTCGACAGAAGTTTTCAATATCATTGTGTTTGTTATATTTGACAAATCATATAACATTTGGTTTTTTCCTTTTAGATATGGGTCTGCCATCTTTCTTGTAATTTGATACAAATTCTGCAAGGCAGATTTTGCTAATGGAACTTGGCCGTCCAATGTAGTAGTCAACAATGGAATGGCACATAACATCTTCTGAATCATCAGGTTCTTGTTTCAAAAGAATAGGCGGTTTAAGCATAAATGTGCGTTAATCAACTGGAGACGTGTTTACAAATATACATTCCCTTGAACTACAACTCAATGGCAATGAAAGTGCTATATGCACTGCTTGTTGAGCTGACATTTGCTGTAGATTGAGTAATGTATTTCCAAGTTTACGAATCATTTGCATAGCATCAATTTCATCTTTCTGATGCTCTTTGCGTATTCTTCTAAATGCATTTGTCATAGACTTGTCAATTTTGGTCATATATGAACTACAATATGACGCTGCAGCATATGCATTTAGCACAAATTGTGCATCTGTATTTGCATTCCATAAAGTAGGCATAGCCTTTGCAAAACTGTTATTCCAAATGTGAGAAGGTTTTCGTTTCAGGAAAATTGTTGGTTGCTTTATTGTATGTTGTAATAATTCTATGTACTCATTTTCTAGTAGCCCTATTTCTAGGAGAAAATTGTCATGTGTTATTGAATCATTGTAGTTTGTTTGCTCCAAGAATGCAAAAAACGATATTGATTTCTCTACGATTTTTTTATTTTCTGCATTGGTTGGTTCAATGATCATTGTTGATTTCATTGGTGGCATGGGGAAGTTGTATCTGCAATTTGAATTTTTTCGCTTCTTACAACTTTTTGTATGGTGATGTTTATGCAATTTAGCAACATCTGGCTCCAAATGATCTGTATTACAAGTGATGTAATTGTCAAGAAACCTCTCAATTTCTGAATTGCTTTCTTTTCCATATATTGGAGCATTCTCTATCCATAACAGTCCATGTTCATGTTCAGTTCCTCTATTTTGGAATTCTGTTACGAAATAGTAATCAGATATTTTTCCAAAGAATGTAGTATCTTGACATATCAATCGCTTTATAGCATTAATTCTATGTCTATAGTATTGGCTACATGTGACTGGATATTTTCTTATAAGGTAGTCAATGTCATCATCTTCTAATATATCAATAGCATTTTTATTTGCTTTATTTCTAAACAATGTGACGAGTGTATCTACTAATGGTTTCCATCGATGTTCTGCACTTGTGAATGTCACAAAGAAAGTTGGAGGCCCCAATTGTCGTATCATTGCAAATATGTTTTTCCTAATTTGTTCCAAATGATCAGAAGATATGCGAATGTTTTTGAAATCTATGTATCCAATGTCAGACTTCAATAACTTTTCCAAATTTGCTCGATACTTGACATCTTTTGCTAATATTTTCCTGCCTTTTAGTTGTCCTTTTCTTATTCGTATCCATATGCAAGAAAGCACTTTATCAATTATTATTCGCATTGTCTTGAAAAACAAATTTGTTGTATGATATTGGAAGTCACCACTTGCTTGTAACAATTCCCATTGTACAATTTTTTGGTAACTAAACCTATTTGTGATGTCATGATCACGTGCATTGCCATAAAATAATGTTGGAAAGTTCATTTCTTCTGCATATTTGTCCTTGAAAATGCCTAATGGTCGTTGTCCTTCAGCAGGTGCCAATTCAATAATCTTGTCTTGCAAATCGTAGATGCATTGTGATTCTATTAATCCATGCACCAATGTTTCAGTAGGTGTTTCATTATTTGCATCACTATCTGTATCACTTTCATTGTCACTGTTTGAATTTTGTACAATGTATTCATTATTCTCTTGTAAAACATGGGCCCAATTCTCATTTATACAAATGTTGCTAGCTTTATAAAGACTTCTAGAACATAGTTCGTTCAATGCTTTCATGACAATAATTGGACGTACTTTACCTGTTTGGTATGCATTTTTGTATTGCAATCGTCTTTTCAATGCAACTGCAATTGTCATTGTATCATTTAGATATTGTGGCAATGCTTTTTGCACAATGTCCATATGAACTGGTACATTGATAATTGATCCTGTTAAGCCAATTTGTGATCGTCTATGTCCCCATTGTCTGATTTGTGCAAATGCAATTCTCAATGACACAAGTCTTTCTTCTAGGTCTGAAAGTATATTTACAGTTGGCAATGAAATGTTACGTCTTATTTGTTCAGGTGTTGCAAATTGTGGTAGCTTTCCATTCTCGAGCGCTTTTTTGCAAGAAACACATATGTTTTCATTGCTAAAGGTCCTATTGTTCAACGTCAAATTCATATGCTTTTCTTGCAAATCTATAGTGAAGAATCTAATATTTTTTGCAAAATGCAATTTGCTGCAAACTGCACATGTATTCCTAGGCGTGTCTTCGACTTTTTCCATATAAATTTGTATTGCATTTTTCTTGCTTGTAATTCTTGACTTCTTATTAGAAAATGGTTTTTTGCATTTGTCATTGCATTTGCGTTTTGTACGTATGAATTGCTTTAGCTTGTGATAATTCAGCCTACAATCCTTAGTTGGTTGCATTTGATCCAAATGACATGCTATCTCAAATGCAATATCATTGCTAAAATGTACTTGAGATATACATTGCTCTTTTTCTAGTATATGCTTATGACGCAATTGATTACAAACGTCATTTGCTTCCATGTGCAGTTGTTGAGAATTGTGAACATATTCTTGTATCATTGCGTGGTAGTGAATATGTGATGTATTTGTCCTGAATGACAAGATGTTAACAATATCATTGCATCTCGAATAAGCGGAACTGTAATTGACAAAGTTATTAGCAACAGAGGACCATACTTGGATATTGACTTTGAATATCACAGATATCCATTGTAGACAGAATGGTCCGCCTTCCACCTGTCCTTTTTCATATGGCATTGCCATATTTATCAGATATTGTTGCCAGTTGCTATTCATTGTATAGTGTATCGCATCAACTACTAGGTATTGCTCTAAACAATGCAATGCCTCTTGATTCTTATGCATAAGTGCATTGCAAAAAGATTGCACAATGTAAAGTCGCAAACACTCTGCATTGAATTCTGTTGCTACTAAATAGCAAATTGCATTAAAGAGACTGTCACCACAATTAGATGTCACTTGCTTTGCAATTGTTAGTCCATTTAAAAGCATATTATTTGCAATATGCATCCAATGGCTTTCAATATCTTTGCAAATAGGTGACAGGTAGATATTAGACTGGTTGCAAATGCAAATTGGAAACTTTTGGTAAACCAATGGTTCATAATGACCACTAACAGGATTTGCATCATGAAAGAGAATGCAATATGGAATTGCATTTTCATGTTGATTAAAGAGCAAATATCTCGTTTTTCTTGTCAATGACCAAACTGCAATTGATATATCTAGCCATTTAGCTAACCAACGTATGCAAAAGGTATCACCCCATAAACCTCGGTCAGACTCCTTTATATTTGTAGATGCAGAACAACGCATTTTCTGAAGATATGTACCAATATCATTAACACCATGTAACTCGTATAGGAAGTCGGGTGCTAGTTCATACTCATATGACTGTATTGCTTCAACGTCATTGTTCTTTAAGCAAAAAAGAAAGTGGTCTATTAACCCATTTCGCAATTCATTTGAAGTATAACGAAAATGTAGAAGCATTTCGAATGAGTCAAATAGACAATCTCCTACAGTATATGAAAATGCATTTAGTCTAAAAAGACCATTTCTTTTTAATACAATATCAATGTTCTCAAGCAAAATGCATTGCAATCTGAATTTGTAATTGTCAACATCTATTATTTCTTCCATCATTTGCAATTGCTTACCAGAGTTTCCTTTTGCAATTGTCTTGTACAGCTTTGCAAAAAATATTCATGAAGTTAGCAAAAAGTGAAGATGATTGTTTTGAACAAAATGTATATATATTAAAAAAAATAGGCTATTGCATTATGTTGCTAAACAAATATCAAATTTCTAGCAAGAAGCCATATTTATAAATAACAAAGAAATTGGAAATGGAAACAATGCAAAGACATAATGAAAAAATGGAGCATAACTTTAAGAATATTTGTGCAAGTTAACAAAAGGAAGCAATGGAAAGACAAAATGAAGAAATGCAGCATAACTTTAAGAATATTTCTGAAAGTTAACTTCATTGTCAATTGCATTTGTGAAATAAAATAACTGTGAGGCTATTTATGAGTTTTACATAAGTGGTGCAGCAATTCAACTGTCAAAATATAAAAAGTATTGTCTCCAATTTGTGCTAGGTTGCAACTCCAATATATTTCAAGGTAAAAAGTTTCCTGCTATTCGGTATGAGAGTATGGTTATACTATATGGATCTAAACAGAATTCAAGGATCAAGGAACCCAAACAAGGCATTGAGAAGCAGATACGAGTAGTGCATAAGCGTACTTCCATAAGGCTTGTCAAGAAGATCCATCATTATGTGATGCTGGAGGTATGATTCATATAAATGATCAACATGTAATATGTTCAAAGGACAGCTTTGGCAAACACAGCAACAATCTGCCTGAGCAAATTGTCCCAATACTGTTGCCAATTGTGGCACCTGAAAAAATATGCCCAAAAATTACAGATCTTTGATGATTCACAAATTGTGGTGAATTGGATGAATGGAACAAATTCATTGGATAATTATAAATTTCAGCCTATATTTGAGCAGATTCAACTTGCTTGAACAGAGTATTTAACACATTATCTTTCAAAATGTGTACAAAGACAGGAACATGGAAACTGATGGACTGTCAAAAGCTAGATTACACTTGGTAGCACGAGCTTGGATCATTCAAAAGAAAGTGGAAGGGCAGCTCATGGAATGTCTTGACACACTTTTCATATAATCATGGGACTGTTTAAATGTGAATATCTATATGTATATTTTTTTATGGGACTGTTTATGAACATATCTAGGAGCTAATTTTTTATGAGACAAAACTGGTTTCAAACCTGCGATATATGTCAGAATGACCATGATAGGGCTGTCATATTGACATTTTTGAAAATTGTTTATGAAGCAAGATATCTTCTCAGCCATACTTTTATCACTTCCTATCCTTAAGGACATCTCTATATGTATATTTTTTTATGGGACTGTTTATGGACATATCTAGGAGCTAATTTCTTATGAGACAAAACTGGCTTCGAAGCTGTGATATATGTTAGAATGACTATGATAGGGCTGTCATATTGACATTTTTGAAAACTGTTTATGAAGCAAGATATCTTCTCAGCGATACTTTTATCACTTCCTATGCTTAAGGATATCTGTGAAATGCAGAAACATATATAGTAAATGTAATTTTGTTTTCATAATAAAATTGTTTTTTCTCTCTGAGGAGAATAAGGTAGTTGAACATCATATCAGAACCAATCTGGTTATAACTAGCTAACATGAGATTTTAATCTAAGGGTTAAATAGACAAAATGTCTTGATACATCATTATATGGAGCTAGTTGGATGCATTACCCAACTTCTACTTGTTGGGATCATCTCAAATAATATTATTGTTATGATTATAATAATTAATAATATTAATATTAATATTAATGTAAACACAGAATAATCACTTTTTTATAATATTAATAATAAAAAATATAATATTGCTATTAACAAGACTTCCAGTGTAAATTGACATCTAACTTTAACATGGTCAACTGTTTGTCTAACAATGTACCTTAAAGTTAAGATATACTTTGCCAACATAAGATAGTACAAATCATTAGAATCGAGAATAATTCCTTAATTAATTATATGAAGTTCTCTGAAACTGGAAAGTTGAAACATATGCCAATTCAAGTTGTCTGCAGCACTGACGCCAATTAACATGATCGCAATACATCCACTTTGTCATGGATGATAAAAGTACAAAATGGTTATGCGGAATGACCCCTTCTCAACTACAGGGTTTACCCGGACTATGGCACAAATATGTATTTTGAAATAGCAGAAGAAATACCAGGAGGAACTATTAAGAGAAAAAGATAATTAGAACACTGAAAGCATAAGGATTTTATTTGCAAAATCATTTAACACTAATTTTAAGCTTCAATCTAAATACCCATGAACCCTAATTTATTTGGATCTTCATGTGCAAAAACAGTTCAAATTACAAAAGATTGCCGCTCGATCTGTACCAAGAATCATAGTTTCACCCAAAAAGAAGAAAAAAGAAACCGTACAACCCTGTACCAATGGTTTCTTCAGCTAAAGCTGGCCAGACTTCGCTCAATTCGTATAAATTTCCACCGATCAGAATTGTTCTAAAGTTTCGAACAACCACGAAGACACCGTAGAAACTTCTAGATCTTTGATACTTTTCGACTTCGAAGAAACAGGACAGCTTGTGTAAAAATCCTCACACTCCCACGCAAAAATAAAAAGGCAATATGCGGCACATACATAAATACTTGCAGGTCTTTATTCCTTTCTCCAAACCACAATACATTCCATTAAAACGGCAATATGCGGCACAAACAGTTCAAACAGTTCAAAAACCCCAATTTATTTAGATCTTCATGTGCAAAAACAGTTCAAACTACAAAAGATTGCCGCTCAATCTGTACCAAGAATCACAGCTTCACCCGAAAAGAAGAAAAAAGAAACCCTACAACGCTGTACCAATGGTTTCTTTAGCTAAAGCTGGCCAGACTTCGCTCAGCCTTCGAAGAAACAGGACAGCTTCTGTAAAAATCCTCACACTCCTACCCAAAAACAGAAACAAGAAATGTGCAAATGACGAAATTGGTTAACGAAGTCTCCAGAAGGCCCTGGAAAAATACTTGCAGGTCTTTATTCCTTTCTCCAAACCATAATACATTCCATTAACAATAAATTCCATTAATAAACAAGAAATGTGGAAATGACGAAATTGGTTAACGAAGTCTGCACAAGCCCCTGGAAAAATACTTGCAGGTATTTATTCCTTTCTCCAAACCATAATACATTCCATTAAAAAGGAAATATGCGGCACATACATACTCCAGCTTACTGATGTACCTATGTAGGCGTGGGAATGTACATCCGTCTGTGTTGAAAAGGACTCGCATGTCGTATGGCTCGGCATTACAGAAGGAATTTGAGATATTTTTGCTTTCTGAAAAGCGCAGTAAAAATCACTTATGGAAAGCAATTTCATTCTTGCATATATGGTACGAGGCCAAATAAAAATTACTCTTCGATTTGGAAGCAAACAATGATGCTAGTCTTTGAGTGAGCAATAATATACACTATGCAAATCTCCTACAGTTATTAAAGGTCAAAGTGCAAACCAGAACAGGTGATGAAACTTATTTCGTTATACGAGTCATTTGTCAACTTTTACTTCCATTCTAAAACATAAGTAATATATCATTGTAAAGAGCACTGGCAGCAGAAGTCAATTCGAACCAAAAGCATAAAATCAGGACAGAATACACACATATCTATTATTATTTTTCAGTTGTTTCGCCTCAGTTGTTTGCCCTAAACCCCGGTTCCTTTAAATCCAAATACTGGTTATATTTATGGAATCATAACATGTTTAAGCCAATCGATATTTAGCTACAGAAGCCTACATATTTTACGAATAAACCCAATTGAGTATGGTCGGACAAAACACTTGAAAATTCAACGCCCTGAGCCTGCGATTTTCACTTAGGAAAATGAAACTCTTATGCTTGGCGATTTTTCATTTGGCTTTGGCCAAAAACCCTAAATAAAACTCTTTTGAACAGCAAACTCCCAGCTACTAAATTCAACGCCCTGAGCCTGCCATTTTCAGTTAGGATGGCTTTGGCCAAAAACCCTAAATAAACATTTTTAGCGAACAAATACCCAAATAAACAGAACACGCATTCGCAATGGTTCCACTAATTTACATTTGTGGATTTAACCACCAAAACTATTCGATATTCACAGTCGGCGACATGCATATCAAAGGAAGAGTTATTTCTCATTACAGGCTTTTGAAGACAGCACCCATGGCGATTCTTACCTGGACTTGAAAGCAGATAACGCGCTTTTGCAGCAAATGCAGAGGAAACTCGCAGCTCGTTCCGCGTAAGGGCTAAACAAAACGCTGTCTCAGCTTCCAGTAAAATGATAAACCCTAGCCGATTCGACAACTCTTAAACAGGTCCAACCTGCAATAACAGAGCTAATTTCCGTTACCTTGATAATAAATACAACAGCCATTCGCAATGCTTCCCCTAATTTACATTTGAACATTTAACCACCAAAACTATTCGATATTCAGAGTCGCCGATTCTAACCTCGACTTGAAACCAGGTAACGCGCTTTTGCAGCAAATGCACAGGAAACTCGCAGGTCGTTCCGTAGAGAGAAGGGTTAAACAGAACGCTCTCCCAGTTTCCACTAAAATGATAAACCCTAACATCCGCTTTTGCAGCAAATGCACAGGAAACTCGCAGGTCGTTCCGCAGAGGCTTTTGCAGCAAATGCACAGGAAACTCGCAGGTCGTTCCGCAGAGAGAAGTTTGCCAAACTCGCAGCTTTGGCAAACCGCAGCTTTGGCAGCTCGTTCCGCAGGGGTTAAACAGAACGCTCTCCCAGCTTCTACTAAAATGATAAACCCTAACATGCCGACACAACAGCGCCATGCTAGTCCCCAGGTGTACCGCACTAACGTCAAACATTGAGCCGAAGCATGCCATCTGGTACCAGCCACTTAATTCCTTACAGACGCATTCACCTCGAACGATGCGAAGCCCGTAATAAGACCCCAAAACCTTTCCACCCCAAAACTTTGGTTCGACTTAGGTTATAATGTTAGTCGGTCAACGAACGGTCAGCGATCGATCGATCGCATATAGTCGCCGGCAGGGACTAAAAACTTACAACAATGTATATCGCGCAAAATTAGAGATAAAACCCTACCTACATTAATACAAATAAATATTCAAATTTTATTATAATAAAAAGAATTTTAATGTTATTTCAATGAAAAATTGAAGATATACCTTCGTTGTCAGTTTTTACTTTCAAATTTGAAAAAAGAGTTTCATCATTAATAGTTATTAATTATGTAATTAATTTCATTTGTAATTATTTTCTAATAGAGACAGCCGTAACATACAAATGTATCAGTATTAAAATCTAAACAACGACGATTCCAGATTTGAATTCCAATATAATTGAATGAGAGAAAAAATATATATAAGCCAATACGGCTTAAATATCTATATTTTTTAAAACAATCACGGAGTAACTCGACTATAAACCTAGAGTAACTGGACCATAAACCTACACAATGCAAAAATTAAAAGCCTAACAAATTGACAAAAAGCAATTAATAGAATAACGCCGTACCTGCAACGAAGCCGAGGGTTCGAATTCCTTCTCGTCTAGACCATATTCATGCACAACCCAGCCTGTGCGAGTACCATGAGAAACAAAAGCGTCTTCCAGTGGCCTTCCAGTAACCAGCTTCCGTCGCTGGGTTTGTTCTTAACCCGTTTGGATACTTCCTGTCCCTTGGGCTGAAAAAATACCATTCCAGATCTCTTCCAGGAAAAAAGGACTTCTCTGCGTATCAGAAGAAATACCAGAGATAATTAGAACACTGAAAGCATAAGGATTTTATTTGCAAAATCATTTAACACTAATTTCAAGCTTCAATCTAAATACCCATGAACCCCAATTTATTTAGATCTTCATGTGCAAAAACAGTTCAAATTACAAAAGATTGCCGCTCAATCTGTACCAAGAATCACAGTTTGACCCGAAAAGAAGAAAAAAGAAACCCTACAACGGTGTACCAATGGTTTCTTCAGCCAAAAAAGAAGAAAAAAGAAACCCTACAACGGTGTACCAATGGTTTCTTCAGCTAAAGCTGGCCAGACTTCGCTCAGCCTTCGAAGAAACAGGACAGCTTCTGTAAAAATCCTCGCACTCCCACCCAAAAACAAAAACAAGAAATGTGCAAATGACGAAATTGGTTAACGAAGTCTCCAGAAGGCCCTGGAAAAATACTTGCAGGTCTTTATTCCTTTCTCCAAACCACAATACATTCCATTAAAAAGGCAATATGCGGCACATACATACTCCAGCTTGAATCTAAATATGCATGAACCCCAATTTATTTAGATCTTCATGTGCAAAAACACTTCAAACTACAAAAGATTGTGCTCAATCTGTACCAAGAACCACAGTTTCACTCGAAAAGAAGAAAAAAGAAACCCTACAACGCTGTACCAATGGTTTCTTCAGCTAAAGCTGGCCAGACTTCGCTCAGCCTTCGAAGAAACAGGACAGCTTCTGTAAAAATCCTCACACTCCCACCCAAAAACAAAAACAAGAAATGTGCAAATGACGAAATTGGTTAACGAAGTCTCCAGAAGCCCCTGGAAAAATACTTGCAGGTCTTTATTCCTTTCTCCAAACCATAATACATTCCATTAATAAAAAGGCAATATGCGGCACATACATAAATACTTGCAGGTCTTTATTCCTTTCTCCAAACCACAATACATTCCATTAAAAAGGCAATATGCGGCACAAACAGTTCAAAAACCCCAATTTATTTAGATCTTCATGTGCAAAAACTATTCAAACTACAAAAGATTGCCGCTCAATCTGTACCAAGAATCACAGCTTCACCCGAAAAGAAGAAAAAAGAAACCCTACAACGTTGTACCAATGGTTTCTTCAGCTAAAGCTGGCCAGACTTCGCTCAGCCTTCGAAGAAACAGGACAGCTTCTGTAAAAATCCTCACACTCCCACCCAAAAACAGAAACAAGAAATGTGCAAATGACGAAATTGGTTAACGAAGTCTCCAGAAGGCCCTGGAAAAATACTTGCAGGCCTTTATTCCTTTCTCCAAACCATAATACATTCCATTAACAATACATTCCATTAATAAAAAAGGCAATATGCGGCACATACATACTCCAGCTTAGCCGCGGGAATGTACATCTGTCTGCGTTGAAAAGGACTCGCGTCTGTACCGCAGTAACGTCAAACAGTGAGCCGAAGCGTGCCATTCACCTCGAACGATGCGAAGCCCGCAATAAGACCCCAAAACCTTTCCACCCCCAAAACTTTGGTTCGACTTAGGTTATAATCTTAATATAATGAAAAATCACGTCGGTCAACCAACGGTCAGCGATCGATCAATCGCATATAGTCCCCGGCAGGGACTAATAATACCTTATAATTAATAAATTAGTTTTTATTGAATTTAGATTTATGTGATCTATATTAATTATAAAAGTATTTTTCGGAAAAAATCATATAGGAGATCATCTCGTCGATGTGTTTCCAACCAACCAATGTGGTTAGGACAAAATGAGGAATCAGATCTAGGTAATGAAATAAATAGATGAAGAGAGTAGCTAACTAGCCATTAGAAAATAACAGCTAGTTTGACTAAAAAAATGAAATTAATAATTAAGATTTGACCCAAAATCAAAAAGAATTTTAATTAATAATTAATATTTGAATTAATGTAATGTCATATCTCCACATATTAAAAAAAAAAAAATACTTTGAAAATTCCTATCGCATATAAACTATAACAGCGCATATAGCATATAAACTTTAATCACCATGCCGTAAAGAATCACTTTGAAATGTGTGTAGTTTTTTTTATTATTCATTGTTTGCAATACTATACCCGTCACATTACTTAGCAATTGAATGCTTCTGTACACCGTATGCTTGACATTTATCGTTGACAGGATTTACATTAACACTAATCTAATCCCTACTGTACTTCTGAGTGTTGGCGGGAGCAGATCTTGGTACATCTGTTGTCTGCTCACTAGCTGTCTATCCTTTCTTGGCATCCTCGCTCCATCGATGGTTATGCTTGCTCGAGCTCATCCGATGACAGAGCCCTTGTCTAGCAGCTTCGGTTAAGCTAGGGGTAAAGACTTATGTTCAAATGTTGCGTTGTATTTTTTTGTTTGGTTTGGCCTTAGGCTATCTCGCTTACATTATGAACCTTCGTAGGCTATCCAGTGTGGCTCCTTTGCAGCTAGAGGACAGCCTCAAGGCTTTGTTCCTGTGGTGGATTCAGCTCGTAGCGCAGCCCTAACAGGTATTTTCCTCCCTGTATCAATTCGACTATTTGCAGTAACTTTTGTTTCTTATTCGTTTTCATAAAGGATAATGCGGTTTATGGTTTTGTTACCAGTGCTTTCGGAGGTCCTCTGGTGCTTCGAGCAACGATGCAAGGCACCACCTCCAATGTTCTATCATGGTGTTATGCCCTGATCCTATCAGTTGCTCCGGGTATGTGCAAGCCTCTTCTCATCGTTAAGGGTTCTAGCGGATCCTGGTTTTCTTCTTGAATGCCCCAACTTAGAGAGTTAAAGCCTAGAACATTTATTAATTTTCTTGAAGCGATTGAAATGCTACTGGACTCTATGGTTATTACGGAACCTGTTTATACATTCTGAAACCCGCCTCTATCAAGATTTTATATGTTTAAGATAGTTGTTAGTTTTTTGTAATGAGGGTTCTCCTCGGGTTTTATAAAGTTTACATATTAGTTTAATTAGAGCCTACCCCGCAGTGGGCAACGAATCTTCTCTGAGTCTCTGGTTAATTATGCTTCGGCTTGAACCGGCAGTTCGAAATTTGTATCACAACTCTGTATATATATATTCATAAATTTTAAATGCTCAGGGGTTTCTTTGTTGAACGCTCTGCTTGAAAAGTTGATTTTAATGAGGGTTTGTTTCCTAGCTATCATCTTGGATTTGCTTCTAAGGGTTTAATCCCATTCCGGCTCGTGTTGTCGCATTTAAATCTTGAAACAAGAATAATATTTAATTCAACTCTTCGGTTTTGGAAATGGAATTTCTATGTCTATTCTTTGCCCAGATTGCTCTGTTCATGTCGAAAGGTTGACCAAGCTCAGCTTCGGTTTCCGTTTCTCTATGTTTTAAATACATATTTGTTGTGTGTAAACCTGGTCGAGGTTTGGGCGATAATCCCTTAACGGGGTAATCTTTGCCCGACAGTTTTGCTCCTCAAAGGTTATAGGGAATTTATGGCATCATTGCCCTGTTTCCTATGCAGTCGCAAGCGGCCCCACGTGGACTACTAATAAATTTTAGAGAATGTTGTTTGGTTGATAGCTGTGTACATTTGTAATATTATGGCCCTAAAGCTCAGCCCTTAATGTTTTCCTTTTTGTCTACGCGCTTATTTCCAGAGATGACACCTTTGTTGTAAATGCTTTCTATGTCTAGTTAGAATGATTCCTCTTTTGTCAAAAGTTTATTTTCCAGGATTATCATCTTTCACTGTGATAGCCATCTATATCTAGTTACGATGTTGTTCCTTTTGTCAAATGTTTATCCCCATAAATGACATCTTTATTGTATTAGCTATCTAGCAAATCAGTGTATTTTTCTGTTATAGATACTGTAGCTAAATATATGTACAGCGAAAGATTTTCCTTCTATTAATCTCACAATACTGTATTTTTATGTATTAAAATTTCTACAGTTTCTCTTCTTTTATACCTAGGGTTTACCCAAGTTCTCTTACTTATGTATTTCTATATTAACATAGTTCAGATAGGTACCCCATACCATCTAGTTTACTAATTTTAAGAGTTACTACATGTACAGTTTATAGTTTAAATTAAATACAATGGATCCAGTACTTACCTGGATACAGACTTACGTCAGTTAACTGTTGAAGTCACCACTTCACTTTACAGATTTATCCTCCCAACCATGAGACTTGCCTTCAGGTCCAAGCCTCCCCCCGAGCTCTTGCTCACAAGACTGATGCTTTCTTGCAAGACTTAACAGTCACAACATCCAAAGCTATCTGGTCACCACCAGACTTAGCTCACAATATGTCTGTCCTTCCAGCACAACAGATATTCCCCCTTCTCCATTTCCAGTTCTCTCAGGTACTTTCACATTACCCTCTTGATCCCTTCTTGGAGAATTCATAATCAGGGAAGTAGTTAGGGTTAGGTAACTACCTATTCCCAACTTCTTGATATGAAAGAGAGTTACAAGATTTGTTAACACTCCATATTTGTTTTCATTCATAATTAACAAAATTTAATACAAATTCAAATGTTAATAATAATAAAATCCAATCTTTGTTTTTACTGCAGTAAATAAAATAATTACAGTTTTTCTGGGGACATCACATCTCCCCCTCCTAAAATCAAACATCGTCCCAATGTTTTTCTACTGCAAACAGACCCAGAAAAGCTTCCCTCATAACCTGCTCATCCTCCCAGGTGGCCTCTTCTGACCCAAAGTGCTTCCATTGCACTTTAACCTAGGTGATAGCTCGTTTCCACATCATTACTTCTCTCTGATCGAGTATAACCAGAGGTTTGACCAATAACTTGCCTTCCGGTTCAACGTACAAACAAAAAAATATATTCTAGTCAATTCCTTTAACTATTAATGCTTTTCTTTTGGCAGATTGTAAAATTATTTTACCTGTATATCTTGCCAATTAATTATATGTTTAGGATCGTAAACATATTTTTTCAACACAGAAACATGGAAAACGTTGTGCACACGAATATGGTTGGGTAAGGCGAGCTGGTAGGCCACTGGTCCGACTTGTGCCAAGACCTGGAAAGGGCCACAAAATCGAGGTGCCAACTTGGCACATCCACTCCATTGTTGGTTGCACCCTTACAAAGACATGATCTCCAATTTGAAATTTCTGGAAATTTCAAATTCTATCAACAAATTTCTTTTGTCGATCTTGAGCGGCCTTTAAATTGGAACGAACCTTCTTGACCATTTCCTCCATTTCTTTTAGCATCTCGGGTCCCAGCATCAACTTATCTTCCGACCCTTCCCAACTTGAAGGGGTTTGGCACTTGCGTCCATACAACACTTCAAATGGGCTCATTTGCAATGACGTATGATAGCCATTGTTATAAGAAAATTCTACCAAATGTAGGTAATCCTCCCATTTGGAGGGTTGTTGCATTACATAAGTTCGCATCATGTCCTCTACCACTTGATTCACACATTCGGTTTTCCCATCCGTTTGAGGGTGGTATGCAGTGCTGAAATTCAATTGTGTGCCCAATCCCTCAAATAAAGCTTTCCAGAAAGCCGATGTAAATTTTACATCGCGATCAAAAATTATAAATTTTGGCAGTCCATGTAATCTGAAAATATTTTGCATGAATATATTAGCGATCTGAACAACCTTGTAGGTTGATTGCACAGGTATGAAATGAGCAAATTTGCTCAGTTTATCCACTACCACCATTATCGAATCATTTTTCTTTTTGGACCTAGGTAGTCCTATAATGAAATCGATGGAAATGGTCTCCCACTTCCATTCCAGAATTGGTAGGGGATGCAGTAACCCGGCTGGATGTTGATGCTCTATTTTCACTTGCTGACATTCTAGACAGCGAGTTAGATACTCAGCTACATCCTTCTTCATGCCAGGCCAGAAGTATTCTTTTCTAAGCACGGTAATCAGCTTCTGGTAACCAGGGTGACCTGCATATGGACTCTTATGATATTCATCCAAAATTAAGTCTTTAATATTTTTTTGGTTAGGCACATACAATATTCTTTTATAAATCAGCATACCTTCCTGGTTTACCTTGTAACCCAATTGTTGTTTGTGGTTGTTCGAAATTTTAGCTTGTTGCCATAAAGACTGATATTCTGGATCTCGCCCGGCCACCTCCTTAATCAACTCTTGGAAGGTAGTTCGTACTTCACTATAAGAGATTTCATAAATACAGTGTACCTTCTGACTCAAAGCATCCGCGACCCAATTCTCCTTACCCTTCAAGTGCTTGATCTCAAAATCAAAACCACTTAAGAAGTCGATCCATCTGGCTTGCCTGGCATTCAAAGTGGGCTTCTTAAAATAGTTAGTTAAGCTATGATGATCAGTCATTAGGAGAAATTTCTTACCCATTAGATAATGCCGCCACATTTTTAGTGCATGAATGACAATTTTTAGCTCTAAGTCATAAGTTGAATACTTCTATTCGTACTCCTTGAGTTTCCTATATTTGTAGGCAATCACTTTGCCTTCTTGCATTAAAACGCCTCCAACCCCTTCCTTGCTAGCATCTGTGCAGACTACATAATCTTTATTTGGGTCTGCAATGCTCAAGATAGGTGCGGTGGTTAATAAATGCTTAAGTTGGTCAAAGCTTTTCTGGCATTCAGCTGTCCACTTGAAGGCTTTTCCCTTCTTCTGTAGGGAGGTAATGGGGTATGCCACTCTGGAAAATCCTTCAACGAATCTCCTGTAGTACCCAGCTAGACCCATGAATGATCTTATATTTGCCATGTCCTTTGGTATGGGCCACTCCATTATAGTCTTTATCTTTTCTGGGTCCACAATGATTCCATCTTTGGTAATGATGTGGCCTAGATATTGAATCTGTTCCTTAAAGAAATCACACTTGCTGTATTTAGCATACAGTTGATGTTCTCTGAGAGTTTGCAACACTATTCTGAGATGCTCTTTATGTTCTTCTATATTGCGGGAATAAATCAGTATATCATCAATAAAAATTAACACAAATTTATCCAAGTACTGATGAAATATACTGTTCATGAGACACATGAAGGTTGCAGGAGCATTGGTCAGCCCGAAGGGTAACACCACAAACTCGTAATGTCCATAACGAGTTATAAAGGTTGTCTTTGCTATGTCTTCTTCCTTGATTCTAATTTGATGGTAACCCGAACGTAGATCTATCTTTGAAAACATTGTCGCACCCTTCACTTGATCAAATAGCTCGTCTATACATGGTAGAGGGTATTTATTTTTAATAATCAGCTTATTTAGCTGGCGGTAATCCATACACATGTGCAGAGTTCCATCCTTCTTTTTAACAAAAAGTATTGGGGCTCCCCAAGGTGACACGCTGGGACGGATGTAATTTTTATCCAACAGTTCTTGTAACTGCATTTTTAATTCTGTCAACTCTGGTATACTCATGCGGTAAGGAGCTCGGGACACCGGAGTTGCTCCTGGTATCAATTCAATGGTGAAATCTATATCTCTTTTAGGAGGGAGTCCCAGAATCTCTTCAGGAAATACGTCCAGAAAATTCTGTATTACCAGTATATTTTCTAAAGAACTAGATTTTTCCTTTGGGTTGGCATATCCCACTTGAATTGCATAAATCTGACATCCTTTTCTGATACATTTTGCTAACTGAGGCGATTATTGGTCTTAGTTTTAGTGGCCTTAGTATACCTTGTATTTCCTGCCTCTTTCCCTCCTCATCCATATAGTGGATAGCTTTTGTTTTACAGTTTATGAGGGAACAATGTTTTTCCAGCCAATCCATGCCTATTAGAACGTCATAAGATCCTAGGGGCAATACATTCAGGTCTGCCATCAGGGATTGACCTACTATTTTCAGTGGGCAGTTGCTGACTTTGGCCAACACTCGTCCTTTTGCCCCTGTGGCTAGCTGTACTAACCTAGGATTTTTGAATTTGACAGCTTGTAAACAACACTGATCAACTATCTTAGGACTAACATAACTTAATGTAGCTCCTGGGTCAATTAAAATAGATATAGTTTGGTAAAAAAATTTACCTTCGAATTCCACCATGGTTGGTTGGTACTCTGCCTGATGGTCTTCAAGGGCAGCATTGATTTTTGGGATGCTCCGGGCCACTTCTCCTATAGTGGATGCCTCCTGAATCTGCGAAATCTGTTCTATTCCTTTACGATTGGGACAATTTTTGATGTAATGTGGCCCTCCACATCCCCAACATTGTACTGGGGGTCTTGTTGCAATTTCAACTTCAGTTCTGCTCGACTGCTCGTTGGTCTTGGATTCATTGGGAATTCTAAATTTGGTTTGATTTCTATTAAGATTTATGTTTATTTTCCCCTTGTGGGGTCCTTTATTAATTATAGACTTGGTTCCCTTGCTGCCAACAGGGAATTTAACTCCCTTTTTATCAGTCCATTTCCTTCCTACATCTCCCTTTTTCCTGCTTTGCTAATAACATATTCGGGCTTTCCTTATAACCTCATCCATGGTTTTTGGGTTGTCGAATTCGAGACGCTCCTTCATAAACAACGGCAAACTACTGATAAATTGCTGCACCTTCGCCTTCTCCTCCCGTATGTAGGGTACATACCAAAGTAAGGATGTAAATTTTGTAATGAACTCATCCATTGTCAGTTGTCCCAATCTTAAGTCATGAAACTCTTTTGCTTTTTCGTCATAGAATCATTCAGTTAAATATCTTTCCTTGAAATACCTCTGAAATTTTTCCCATGTTATGTTATGTTCATTTACCCCACACACAGTCTTTACTTCCTCCCACCACAGGGTGGCTTTCCCTTGCAGTTGGAAGATGGCCAAGCGAGCTTTTAAATTATGATCGTATTCATACAGCTGAAAATACTTATTCATATTAATAAGTCAGGCTTCAACTGCCTCTTCTTGCTCACCATCAAAGAGGGGCAATTTTATTTTCTAAAATTCTCCTTGCAGTTCTATCCTTTGTCTTTTCTGTGTTTTGTGTTCTGATGCACTATCAGATTTTTCTTCCCCTCCTTTCGTCTCTAGATATTCTGTTTGATATTCTTGTTCCCCAGTCATATGTCCGTGTTCTAGGCTAGGGATTGGCTGACGCTAATTCTACCTATCTGACAGACTTTTCATAATCTTCTCTTGCTCCTGCATCAGCCTTTCATTATCTACCCTCAACCGTGCCATCTCACTTTTCAACTCTTGCACTGTTTCCAGAATGGTGGTATTGGTGTTGCGTGGTTCTTCTCCCAGTTGCACCCATACTTCAGGGTTAGTTTCTTGAAAAGATGCAGGTCCTAAACCCATCATGGTCCTATGCAGTGTGTTTCCTGTTCTCTTCATGCTAGCTATTTTGGCTTCTTTTACTGGATACAAAAAAATCACTCATACTGTTAAACATTAGTTTCTAGAGGCCTCAGTTTTGTAACCTAAGTTCTCTGATACCACTTGTCATATCTCCACATAAAAAAAAATTACTTAGAAAATTTCTATCGCATATAAACTATAATAGTTCATATAGCATATAAACTTTAATCACCATGCCATAAAGAATCTATCTGAAATGCGTGTAATTTTTTTTATTATTTACTGTTTGCAATACTATACCCGTCACATTACTTAGCAATTGAATGCTTCTGTACACCATATGCTTGACATTTATCGTTGACGGGATTTACATTAACACTAATCTAATCCCTATTTTACTCCTGAGCGTTGGTGGGAGAAAATCTCGATACATCTGATGTCTGCTCACCAACTGTCTATCCTTTCTCGGCATCCTCGCTCCATCGATGGTTATGCTTGCTCAAGCTCTTCCGACGACAGAGCCCTTGTCTAGCAGCTTCAGTTAAGCTAGGGGTAAAGACCTATGTTCAGATGTTGCGTTTGTATTTTTTTTGTTTGGTTTGGCCTTAGGCTATTTGGCTTACCTTATGAATCTTTGCAGGCTATCCAATGCGGCTCCTTCGTAGCTAGAGGACGACCTCAAGGCTCTATTCCTATGGTGGATTTGGCTCGCAGCGCAGCCCTGACAGGTATTTTCGTCCTTGTATCAATTCGACTATTTGTAGTAATTTTTGTTTCTTGCTCCCTGTCATAAAGGATAATGTGGTTTATGGGTTTGTTTCAAGTGCTTACGGAGGTCGTATGGTGCTCCGAGCAACAATGCGAGACACCACCTTCGATGTTTTGTCATGATGCTATGCCTTGATCCTATCAGTTGCTCTGGGTATGTGCAAGCCTCTTCTCATCGTTAAGGGTTCTAGTCGATCCTAGTTTTCTTCTTGAATTCCCCAACTTAGAGAGTTAAAGCCTATAACATTTATTGATTTTCTTGAAGCGATTGAAACGCTACTGGACTCTATGGTTATTACGGAACCTGTTTATACGTTTTGAGGCCCGCCTCTATCAAGATTTTATATGTTTAAGATAGCTGTTAGTTTTTTGTAATGAGGGTTCTCCTTGGGTTTTATAAAGTTTACATATTAGTTTAATTAGAGGTTGCCCCGCAGTGGGCAACAACTCTTCTCTGAGTCTCTGGTTAATTATGCTTCGACTTCAACCGACAGTTCGAAATTTGTATCACAACTCTGTATATATATATTCATAAATTTTAAATGCTCAAGTGTTTCTTTGTTGAATGCTCTGCTTGCAAAGTTGATTTTAATGTGGGTTTGTTTCCTAGCTATCATTCTGGATTTGCTTCCAAGGGTTTAATCCCATTTCGGCTCATGCTGTTGCATTTAAATCTTGAAACAAGAATAATATTTAATTCAACTCTTTGGTTTTGGAAATGGAATTTCAATGTCTATTCTTTGCCCAAATTGCTTTGTTCATGTAGAAAGCTTGACCAAGCTTAGCTTCAGTTTCCGTTTCTCTGTGTTCTAAATACATATTTGTTGTGTGTAAACCTGGTTGAGGTTTGGGAGATAATCCCTTAACGGGGTAATCTCTGCCCGACGGTTCTGCTCCTCAAAGGTTACAGGGAATTTATGGCATCATTGCCCTGTTTCCTATGTAGTCGCAAGCAACCCCTCGTGGATTGCTAATAAATTTTAGAGTATGTAGTTTGGTTGATAGTTGTGTACATTTGTAATATTATGGCCCTAAATCTCGGCCCTTAATGTTTTCCTTTTTGTCTACACGCTTATTTCCATAGATGACACCTTTGCTATAAATGCTTTCTGTGTCTAGTTATAATGATTCCTCTTTTGTCAAAATTTTATTTTCCAGGATTATCATCTTTTACTGTAATAGCTATATGTATCTAGTTATGATGTTGTTCCTTTGTCAAATGTTTATTCCTAGAAATGACATCTTTATTGTATTAGCTATCTAGAAAATCAGTGTATTTTTTTGTTATAGATATTGTAGCTAAATATATGTACAATGAAAGATTTTCCTTCTGTTAATCTCACAATAATATTTTCTTTGTATTAAAATTTCTATAGTTTCTCTTCTTTTATACCTAGGGTTTACCCGAGTTCTCTTACTTATGTATTTCTATATTAACATAGTTCAGACATGTACCCCATACCATCTAGTTTACTAATTTTAAGAGTTACTACATGTACAATTTATAGTTTAAATTAAATACAATGGATCCAATACTTACCTGGATATAGACATACGTCAGTTAACTGTTAAAGTCACCACTTCACTTTACAAATTTATCCTCCCAACCATGAGACTTGCCTTTAGGTCCAAACCTCCCCCCGAGCTCTTGCTTACAAGACTGATGCTTTCTCGCAAGACTTAACAGTCACAACATCCACAACAATCTGGTCACCACCAAACTTAGCTCACAATCTGTCTGTCCTTCTAGCACAACAGATATTCCCCCTTCTCCATTTCCACTTCTCTTAGGTACTTTCACATTACCCTCTTGATCCCTTTTTATAGAATTCATAATCAAGGAAGAAGTTAGGGTTAGGTAACTACCTATTACCAACTTCTTGATATGAAAGAGAGTTACAAGATTTGTTAACACTCCATATTTGTTTTCATTCATAATTAACAAAATTTAATACATAATTCAAATGTTAATAATAATAAAATCCAGTCTTTGTTTTTACTGTAGTAAATAAAATAATTACAGTTTTTATGGGGACATCAGTTGAAATTTTTATTTATATAATAAATAAAATAAATTTAAGATATAATATTATATACTAATTACAATTCTAACAAACTATTCAAAGAAATAGTAAAAAAAAAAAATCGGGAATATGGAGCAGGAATCTCAATTTGAATATTAATTTTAAATAATATTATTAAAATAAATTATATTTGTATTACAATAAAAATCAATTTTATAGAAGTTATTAAATTGAAAAATATTATTATGTAGATACTACTATTATTATTATTATTATTATTTTTATTTTATTTTTTTCTTTCTGAATATGTCTACTCCTATATTGATACAAAATATTTTTACATAGAGGTAGCGGCCTCGAGAAGTCTAGCCCAGAGAGGCGGCATACTCACATTACAAAGCTGAAAATTGACAAAAAAGACTTGCTGTTGACTGACTAGAAGAGCTTCTAGGACTAGGACCATGACTAGAGCATAGAAACAGAATACAACATTGTCAAAACTGTAGACTGACCAGAGGTAATTCAAGGACCAAAACGGATCGTCTGGGCTTATACATATAAACAAGGAAGCGCTGCCCAGGTCAAAACTGTAATCTGATCCATAAAGCAACTGTACCCGTAACTTTGAGCAACAGGGAAACAAAAACCAAAGAACGCAGACCTGTTTAAGCTTCATGAGTGGTGGAAGGCGACTCTTCAACGATACGACACCCATAATTGAAGGGGTCATCATCTTCAGAGGGATGGCCCTCTTTGCCTGAAGAACCGCCACCAGTTGGGACACTCGGACCAGCGTGAGTTTGCATTTCCTGGGTAGCAGTACCACCTGGAACCTTATTCTGCTTGCTGTAAAGTTAAGAAGTTCCAGGCGAATCTTCCGCCCTTGTCTCCATAGTCACTCCTGGAGTTGCAGCCACCAGACCAACAGTACCCTCGCACAGCTCAATGGTGACAGAAGCAATGAAAGAGTGATTACTGAGAGTACAGGGGAATTGAAAATGAGTAGTGTGAGAGTGAGAGTTGTGAGAGCTCGACGCTAATTCATGCTACCCTCGACCTCGTCCACGACCGCTCCTGGTAGCAGGATAGCGATCAGAGCCGAAGCCTGAAGAGTAAGACAAGGAGTCTGTGGTAGAGGAGGAGCGCTGGCGGATAACTCGCCCACGGGAGCTTCCCCTCTTGCAGCCCATTCTTTGGCGCAATTTAGGCATGTTGAAAAGAGCAGGAGGAGCTGAACAGGTAGCAGAACTGTGCAGGCCGGGGGAGACTGAAAGGGGCAGAGCTTCAGCACGCAGAGGAGCACTGAGAATGACAGAGGACGAGTGACACTTAAAATTGCAGGAAGGACTTTGGAAAGCATGAAATCCCGCTGAGAATCAACACCGCAATCCTGAGCACAGCGATTACCTGGTCTGGTCCGAGAGTAGGGCTCTGCGACAATGAGGGAGCAATACATTCGCAGGGGAGGAGCATTGAGGAATTGGAGGAGCGCCATAACAGAAGAACAAGAAGGCTAGTATGGAGGGACGAGCTGGATTAACGCAACATTGAAGGAGTTTGCAGAGAGTATAAAGGTTGGCAACACGCGAGGCCAGATGGCGGTGGGAATGAGCCACGCGCCAACATACCAAGCTGCCTTCGTACCGTAATCAATACTACACACCCCCATCCGGGAATGTAGATACTATTATTAAGGATTAGTATTCTAATAAATAATTATAAACGGTGTTGTTAAGATGTTATTAACAAATATTTATTCTTCCCAATAATTAGAAATACTAATACAACCAAAAAATAATAAAAATAAAATAATATTATAAATATGTTACAAAAAAATTTGAAATTAATTTTAATTTTAATTCAATTTACTTCTTGATGTGAAGTTCATTGGTTCAATTCTCAGCCTTGATCGGAGTGATGTATCAGACATGTTGAAGATGTCGGAGTGACGTATCAGACATGTTGAAGATGTAGTCGTGCCAAACTTACCAAAAAAAACAAATTGTTTCTCATAATGTGGGTTTTTTTGGTCTAATTTCTCTAAAATCCGGCAGGAATTTATTGAAATCACAAGTTTGATGGGTAACCCCTGCACAATCTAAATGCCCTAGGGGTTTTTGAGGGTGTTGAATCCATATATACAGTTAAAAAACTAGTGTAAATAACACAAATCAAGATTTCACCAGTATAAATAACACAAATCAAGATTTCACCTCTAATTTTTCCGCATATTCTGGAACCGGAAAGTCCGAAAAGTCCACTAAAGACAACTCCCCTAGAACTACTCACTAGTACAACCACATTAAAAATATTAATGTGCTGATATAGCCGAATGCTTCATAAATATAACAAAAAAGACTATTGCAAAAGGAAGAATGTCTTACCAATGCACATATTTACTTGATTAACAATGTATAAAAAGGTTATGGGTCAATTTTAACTTGAGGAAAAAAAGGAATTACACATCTTATTGTAAAATGGATCATTTTGCTAAATAAAATTTGCTTATATATTAATTTCCCCATCTAATTAGAATATGGACTTATTAAAATTGGAATAATCTCAAATCTCTAGCAAACTGGTGGGCCGGAGCCACTTGGCACAAATATAATTTAACTTTGGGAAAAAAAAATTACACATCTTATTGTAAAATGAACCATTTTGCCAAATAGATTTTGCTTATATAAAAATTTCGTCATCTAATTAGAATATGAACTTAGTAGAATTGGAATAATCTCAAATCCTAAAGAAATTGATGGGCAAGGAGCCATGTGGTACAAATCTAATTTTTTAAATTTATTAAAAGTCAATGCAACCTAACAAACTCTGTAAGCATTCAAAAGAAGCATATCCTGAGCATATTCCCTTGAGAATCAATCTAGGCTATCAATTAAAAAAAAGATCAACAAAGCATCATCCACCTTAAATTGAGATAAAAAGCTTTCAGCGACGAGTCATCCGTAAAAAAATAACCTTTCACCAATGAGTTATCCGTAAAGAAACAACCTTTCACCCCTGCCGATATCTCTGAGTTTTAACTCCAAACCCAATCATTTTTCTAAAAAAAATTCAACCCAAATTCAATTATTTATTTACTTTTTTAATACGGGGCATATATTTACATTCTAAATATATACAGCTATACATAGGTTCTTGCTGAATACGAGTTGTAACTAATAATGAAAACATATCTTTAATATAAAATAAATAAAATAATTTGTTTTAAGATATATCATTAATGGAATGGTTATAAATCAACATATCTTTAATATAAAATAAATAAAATAATTTGTTTTAAGATATATCATTAATGGAATGGTTATAAATAATAATTTCAGATTTGCTAAATATTTTGGAGTTGATCCATCCTACAAAGGTTCCGAAGATTACTCAGGGTGGGGAGAGTTTCATTATTCTTTCATGTTTTGAGATTAGTACTCTGCTTTATTATTGCCTTATACTTTTTTATGATAAAATTTCCTATTATCAAATATAGCCATGTAAAGCTTTCTGCTTTATTATAATATTTTTTATGATTTTCCTATTATCATATTGTTTTATTTTTATTTTGATTATCATTTATATATAATTTCAATTTAATCATGTATTTATAAAGTTGAAATAGAGATTTTAATTTTTTGAAAATTAAAATAAATTAGATTAAAAAATTATGAGATATAAAATTTAATTTTTAATATATATAGAGAAAGTGTGAGGATTATGGTGGACTACTATGTGAATATAATTATGTATAGGGATGAGGTACATTCATACTATATTTGTTATTAGTGTATAAATTCATTTTATTTTTAGATATATTAGGATATTTTATTTTAATTATATTAGTGAAAAATATTTTAAAAGTGGAAAAAAAATGAAATGGATTAATTTTTGTTTAATTATTATTGTTTTATTTATTTAGTTATTTATTAGGTATATGTGGAATTAGGTATAGGGATCTTTCTTCACCTCTAAGTGAATAAAATTATGCATAAGGATTAGGGGTATCTAGTAATAATGGGTAAAGATCCTCAACATATATCCAAGTTTTTTTTAGTATAAAAAGAAAATATAGTGAGTGATTTGGTATAGTCATTATATACTTTTTTATTTACATTGGTACTTTTTGGGCATAAAAAATGGAGGAATTGATTTTAAGACCCATTTTAAAGACAAGTTCTAGTTGGAGATTTGGGGATTTGAACCATCTCCTCATGGGAGGACCAAGTGGTTGGCATAATAGGATGTTATCCCCTTTGCCCAGTTTAAAATCCCACGGGGGGGACATCTTTGGCCTGTTGCGATAAGGCTCAAGAAGTAGGCTCCCCCACCCTCGTGGAGTCTCAGCTCTTGTAAGTCATAAATTCCTATTATATGTGGCTTACGGGTCATTGGATATAGTCTTGGTGTTATAGTAGCAATTGTTAGGTTTCATCTTAGGCCTCACTTAGATTACTCCAACCAATGACTTATTCACCATGGTAAAAAAAATGATTTGGGATTTTGAACCTTCCATAGCCATTTTGAGGCATCAAATGAAACTTTTGGAGTCAAAATATTTGAACATAGCTCCCAACCCCTCAATGTTGTTTTCTACACTGAGAGCTTTCCAATGATGCAAAGTCTGCCTCAATCAAAGTTCATACAAGGAAGTTAGGCTTGCTGCAAGTTAGCTTACCCAGTTGAACACCATGACACTTAGTGGATGCCACACTAGCCCCCATTATTCACATGTGGGGCTAGTCATGTGTGGACTTTCAATAAAATTTTAGAGGTCTCAAACCTAACACTACTTGAGGGTTGAGGCATGCAAAAACCCTAACGCTAGATGATTAAAAACTATGCTATATACTAAACCAATAGGAGAGGATGGATTTTTCTTCTTTTAGCATTGTACTTGTACCATAGTTGAGCAGAGCATATAAAATTTGTAGTAGCCATTTAGGCCATAAATTCAAAGGAAACTCCATAATGAGTGACTCTTTCTTTGTATTTGCATTTTCTTAACTAAAGAAAGGAAAGTGAGGCATAATTTCTCTTATACTAGAATTTTCTAGACACATCTTGTATTCATTTGTGTGGGTGGCCTATTCATTTGTTAGTTATTTCATCTTTGTATTTAGTTACCTTCATAGATTTGAGAATTAAGTTAACAATAATAAATATGGGATCTAAGAAGATAAATTGAACAATAGAAGATTTCATAATATTAAAAGATCTATCGTGATAAATGTTGCAATGGAATATCCATATTAGTTTATAGATCTATGAGGGCCACGATAGTGGGGGACTCAAAAATTATCATCGAGATGATGAATAACCATGGGACTAAGCATAACAATAGGATAGGGCATTTGATTCACAAAATTCGAACAATGGTGGAAAGTTTCACAGCTATAGAGTTTTATCAATTCTTAAGATCAAATAATACCATGGTGGATACAAAGGCTAATGAAGTAGTTGGCCTAGATGTAACATCACTAGGGGTAAGAGGGTGGGTGGAGGGCATCAAAATATCACATATCCCATGATTCATAATTCCAAGCTCATTGAATTAATTCATTTGAAGTGGAAGAACAAATGGTAGTGCATGGGGAGTCTCAATAGATGAATTTTAATTCCATTCCAAGCATTGACATACTAAGCTCTTTAATTGTGGCTACAAAGATGTATATTATTCTTAAATAGATGGGTTATATTCAAATGTGTGGAATATGGTAATGGATATAGGTGAAGAGGATCGTTAGCTATGAAAGGAGTAGGATTAGAAACAAAGTAGTGAACCAAAGTGGCACTTTCCTTTAGAAGCTTCTTGAGGTATCAAAGCTATGGGGGCTTAGATCCATAGGGTCTATCATTGGTGTCTATATTTAAGATTTAGGATTAGTTGGTGGTCATCATCTAAGGATTCCTCTAATTTTGGTGAGAAATAATGATAATTTTTCACTATCATTTCGATAAATGTGCTCTATGTGCAATCGTTGATTTGTGCCAAAGCTTACAAATAAGTGAAAGACATGTTAAAGAGATCGATGAAGTACAAGAAACCTCCAAAGAAAGGTGGGAGGAGTGGAGAGTGGAAGTGGAATGAAATGATGAATTAAAAGGTTAGACCTCAACTAGTCTCATTAACCACACATCTCACCAATATGAAGCTCAAAGGGTTAGAGAAGGGTTGACGGTGTTGGATACTGTCAACATACATGGGATCTCCTCAATATGAGGTCCCAATTAAACCTCACACCATTTGGTGTAGGAGTCTCATCCGAAATATGACCTGGTCATTGTTTACTTAAAGATATGCCTTGGCTTTAGCTGTCAGCATTAGAGAGAGATGTGTATGTGATTTTGAACAAGTAAGAGAGTGTGCCTTGTGAATGTTCGATTGCAGATGTATCAAGGTTCTTTCACTGCAGAGGGAAAAGGAAGTGAGCATCTAAGAGAGAACTAATAGTACTACCCTAATGGAGACACACACGGATGAGAAAGATTCGTCTAACATCAAGAGAAATAGTTCACATAGATGCAACGATCGTTATAAGCATTACAACACATTTCCAATAAGTTAAGCATCGAAGTCATTGAAATAGTTTAATTATTCCAGTATATGCGAAAGAAAACATGAATCATAAACATTCAAATAATAGTATTAGAAACATTAATAATCCATGTGTGAAAATGTGTTGGCGTGAAAGGCTTCGATATTAAGAAAACTTTCCAAGATATAAAAATGCAATGAACATCACTAGCTCTAATAGTGGAGCATTAGAGCCACTACTTTCTCCCCAAAAGTACTAACTCTATCTCTCTAATGCCTTGTGGGAGAAGTCAAGGTT
This sequence comes from Pinus tabuliformis, assembly GCA_031772625.1. Classification (NCBI taxonomy): domain Eukaryota; kingdom Viridiplantae; phylum Streptophyta; class Pinopsida; order Pinales; family Pinaceae; genus Pinus; species Pinus tabuliformis. Next base: position 677,303,938 of record CM062812.1, on the reverse strand, counting down.
AAAAGTCATTTACATGAGCAATGAGGATCCTTTTATAACTTGAGGCATGACCTTTCACATCCCCATGACTCTTGACTTTCCAGCTCCTAATGGCCTTTGGACTTCCATATGACTTTTGGAATTACATATGACTCTTAGTACTACATGTCCTTTGGACTTCCATGACTCTTTTTCCCACATATGACTCTTGGACTTTCACTTATTTGTCTTTACAATGATTTCATCATTACATCATAATTTCCACATCATCGTGTGATGAAGACGTGACATATCACTATCTTTTATGATTGGAACTAATAGTGACTGATGACATGGAATTTATTGAATGGTGACATGGTTGTCACTCATGTCTTTGTTCTTCATGCAAATTCTAATCATTGATGCCTTCACCCTCCAAAGGGTCTTTAATCTTGGAGTCTTTAAGGTTCTTTGATCATCAATATGTTAATGTGTTCTTTGTTCTTTGATGCTTCCTTTGTTTCCTTTTTTTTCTCGATCTTCTTCATGTGTGCTTCCCATGCTTCTCTTGGAACACCTATAACTGCAATCACCCATGACAAGTAACCATCAGCCTGAAAATCTCTTATTCTAACATGTTTTATGCAGATTTTTATGTTTGTGCATTATAGTGCACTTGGAAGGAGAAAGAGAGCTTCTAGGCGTAAGGGCGCACTTCAAAAGGATGAAGGGTTGAAGAGGGAAGGCTTTAGGGTGTCGACATGTGCTCACGCGCTCAAGAGAAAGAGGCAATCAAGGCAGGGTTCATGGCACAAGTCTGAATGACAAAGGAGGAGGCTTTGGGCTTCCCAACTGCATTGTGTGCTCAAGGGAGAGAAAGAGGGCATAGGGCACACTCCTAAAGGATAAAGGAGGAGCCTTCAGGCCTTTAGGGTGCACTCATGTACTCAAGAGGCCCAGGACTTTCCAACTCCTAATGGCCTTTGGACTTCTACAACCTTTGGAATTCCAAATGAATTTTGCGATTACATATGACTCTTGGTACTACATGTCCTTTGGACTTCCATGAATCTTTTTCCCACATATGAATCTTGGACTTTCACTTATTTGTCTTAACAATGATTGCATCATTACATCATAATTTCCACATCATGTGATGAAGACATGACATGTCACTATATTTGCTGATTGGGGCTAATAATGGCTAATGACATGGACTTTCTTCAATGGTGACATGGCTGCCACTCGTGTCTTTGTTCTTCATGCAACTTTTGATCATTGATGCCTTCACCCTCCAAAGGGTCTTTGATCTTGGAGTCTTTAAGGTGCTTTGATCACCAATATTTCAATGTGTTCTTTGTTCTTTGATGCTTCCTTTATTTGCCTTTTTTTCTCGATCTTCTTCATGTGTGCTTGCCATGCTGCTCCTGGAACACCTATAACTGCAATCACTCATGAAGAGCAACCATCAAATTGAAAATATCCTATTTTAATATGTTTTATGCATTTTTTTTCATGCCTTTATAGTGCAATTGGAAGAAGAAAAAGAGCTTCTGGGCACAAGGTCACACTTCAAAAGGCTAAAGGGTTGAAGAGGGAAGGCTTAAGGGCTTCTGCATGCACTCATGTGTTCAAGAGAAAGAGGCAATAAAGGCGAGGTGCATGGCGCAAGTCTGAAGTAGAAATCAAGAAAACAGTGTTTCCTAGATCAACGGAATATAATTAAACTATTATAGAAATCTAGTGTTATTTAAGTTCAAAGAGGAATTTACAATAACAGATAGTTCTGCAAATTAATTTCTTATTTAAATGCAACTTCACAACAGATTCAAAATTAAACTGAGATTCAATTAATTTTTCAATCGGATGACTGTAAAAGAATTAAATTATATGAAGAATACATAATGAAAAACATGATGAAAACAACTCATCGAGAGACAAGCCATATGAAGTAAATCCATAATCCTTTATTATATCAAAAATTCTCTAGCTTAGTACAAATCTGTGTGATAACTGGTTCAAGGGTGCAACCCCCAATACTTTGACAGACTGAAGTATTTAAACAAAAATACAAAATATTACAATAAATGCCTAAGTGACATGGCATTCTATTATTACTTAAAACTAACAGAAACAGAAGTAATTCAATCAAAAGGAATGAATGTAAACATCTAGCCCAGTTTTGAAGGAAAGTTGTTGCTGAGTGGCCACTATTCGAGTGTTGCATTGGTGAAGCTGACGTGTCCTTTAATCCTGAAACTCACACAACTTCTCCCACCTTTCTTCATCCGGAACAACTATCTTGGTTACCTTGCGGTAGATTTCATCTACCTCAGTATACCGAGCAAAAGTCGGTTTTTACAGTGAAAATATGTTTTATCTCATGTTGAATAAAATTGATGTTGTTGATGGCTTTGTAAAATGATTTACCTATCATAGAACCTTTAATGTTGGAGGACTTAGCTGTGTCCCTGGCAATGTCCTAAAGCTTCTTCATATAGTCTTCCCTGGTCATTAATTTATCATTAATTACAAACAGTGAAGGTAGACCCTTCTTGTTCAATGCATCAATCCTTGTGAAAAACCTGTTGACTGGTACCTCTAGAGTGTGACACTTCTCTGTCAACTGTACAACTAAGTTCTTCTATGTCAGAACTTTCTTCACCTCCAGGATGGTTTTTGTTCTGTCATCCACTCCTAGATCATCTAGCTCCTATCTATTTTTGGAGTTGAGGAATTTTATAATGTTGTTGGCTATAGCAAGCATCTCTCCCAATTGAGCATTTATATTGGCATTGGCCTACTTTGCCTTTTCCATCAACTAATTCTGCTAAAAAATAATCTGGATACATGGCCAGATTTCATCTATCTCCTCAATGATGTTGTTCCATATGACTTACTTGACATGACCCAGAGTGTGGCTAATGGAAAACTCAGCTGCTGACTTCTTCCATACTTCTATCTAATTTTGAGCTCTCTGAAGCTCTGCTGCATGAAAAATCTCATATTTCTAGCGATGATCCTCTAGAGGTTTCACTTGATCCTACAACTTCTTGATTTCTTCAGTCTAGAGAAACATTTTTTGCACTGCATTGGCCAACTGGTCTGCAACATCTTTTGTACTTGTTGTAGCAGATATGGATGTAGGAATGATTGTGATAGGGAGTACTTCCAAGGGAGCAGTCCTTTTAGTAGCTTTCTCCTTTTCTTTAATTAGCTTCTCCATCTCTGTCTCCATTTTCTTGAGCTGTGCAGTCTACTCAATGATGAGCTTCATCATATCTGCCTTTTGAGTCTCTGTCTCTTCAATATCCTTGGCTAGAGGATCTTCAGTAGCTGGCAGTTTTAACTGCTTTCTCAATGCTACTATGTCCAAATTCTTCTTCTTCACAAGTTCTTCTGCAACATTGATGTTTGATGGATCATAACCCAGTTTGATTACCAAGTCCTCCAGGGTTTTAATCCTGGTGTCTTTGGCAAGTGCAGAGACCTTCTCCATCTTCAACTGTGATTGGACATTTGCTAAGGTAACCTACAGTTTTGATAAAGTCATGGCAGTGTTAGTGACAGTTGAAAATATCATTTCCCCAATCTGCTTATGCATCTCCATCTGATCGATGGGATGTATATCCTTTACATCAAACTCAAAAGTTGTCTTTTTGTAGTCTGATGCAGTCTTGGGCTGGGGAACTTGTGCTTGTAGGAATGCCATTTGCATTTTCCCCTTTTCTGAGTCAAAGGCTGACAACAGCCTACTTTGGGCACCAAAAGTCTGTTTCTAAAACTGGTTGTAGGTGTTAATCTTCAAGGCTTCATTTCTGACTTTTATCTCCTTGAATATGTCCATTATGCTCTTCTCTGACTTGCCTGAAGTAGATGTACATGTATGCATTATTTTTTCCGCTCTTGTGAAGTTGTAGAGGTAGTAGGAGACTGTGTGGAATGACCACCCACTAATGAGGAAATAAGTGGCTCATTAATGGTGATAATGGTCTGCTGCTCTGAATCTTTGCTAAGGCTTAGTCTGGAACTAAGCTTGGCTTTCTTTCTGTACATTATCTTCAATCCCTCATTGAAAATGTCATTCCCTAAAGGGGACTCTTCCTCTCTACTTCTCTTGCATGTCTTCTCCTACATGGTAGGAGTCTACACTATGGATGATGATACATGTTGTTCTTCTGCCTTCTGAAGGGTATTTTCAGCCCATTCTAATTGATTCTTGTATTTTTCTATCTCTGGCCTAGATGTGTGAAAGTAAGAAGTAGATTTGGTTTCTATCCTTAATTTAGAAATGATCCCTAATGGATCATATGACCAAGTAAATCTTAGGCTGAACTGCATTTCCTTCAAGAGCTTATCTGGTTCTTCCCCTATCACCCTGTTGTTGCAAATGAAAGGGCCAACCTGTGTTTTGATTTTAAACTGAGACTTTTTCTTGGCAGCAACAAAGTGGATTTCATCCATGTTGATCATCTGCCTTATGTATTCCAAGGCAAAAATCCTCATTGGGAGGAATTTTGGTAGCTTGTAAGGTGGGAGTTCACATCCAAATATTCTTATTTCTGTATAATTCTCATAAAGGTACCAGTCTCCTGTCTGAACTTGATCTGATAACTGCAATACCCTTCTGATTTCCTTGTTGATCCTTGGTTCTATCCTGTCGCTTAGGAGACATATTGTTGGATGAATAAACATCTTTGTAAACTGTTTATAAGTGTAGTCCTTTTGTTCCTTCATGACCAGAGTAGTCCAAAAGATGACTGATTATTGATTTCCTTTTTCATCCAGCTTTTGCAAAGCAAGGTTGATGTTGTCCCCCTGAAAGTATAGGAACATGTAGACTAATACAGAGGCATACTTGAATACCTCCTTAGTGGGAAATTTGATAAGCTGTTGATGAATTGACTCTGCAAGAAATTGGCTGAAATTAAACACAATGGAGGGTTTAGAATCAACAGAGAAGATGGACAAAAATCCTATAATGGCCTCATCTACCCATTGATCAGAGTAGTAGCCAAGGAGGTAGGAAAAAACTGTAATAATCTGCTTGGTTCTCTTAGGGAAAATGGAGGAGGGATAAGGAGGATTTTTCTTTGGTAATGAAGCATCTTGTGTCAAGAACAACTCAAGAGTTTGGGCTCTCTTGGAAAAGTCTAGTTTCTGGTATAGTTCAACCAGTGCTTCATAGGAAAATGAGGTAGCATTCTCTACTGAGGGGGCTTGCATCATCTGATCAATGGCCTGAGGAGTTATGGTAAACAAAATTTCTCCAGTGGGGGTGACTATGGCCCTTTGGCTTGGCAAATAGGATGCATGACATTTTCTAATAAAATCTGGGGTGTTGTGGGTACGAGGAAAGATGTAGTGAGGTAAATTTGACTCCCACAGCTGGATGTCATTAGACTTGTCAATGTATTTGTCCTCGAGCCAACAATACATCTCGAAGAGGTCAAGTTCACAGAGTGTCTCATGGATTTTGTAGTCTCTATCAGCCATAGGGATGTGGTGAAGATCTATGGGAGGAAAGATCAGAGGATTGACAGGTTCCTCTGGTCCTTTATCCTTTGGAGGCATATTGGCTATGGCTAAGAACATGAGTGAAAAATGACTGGAGGTTTGAATGTACAGAGAGGGATCAGGCTTTGGAGCAAAAGAAGAGGTAATAGGTTGAAAATGATCGAAAAGAGAGTGTCACTGGCGGTTGAAGATGATGGGATTGAGTCCAGCAACCTATAACAAATCAATTAACAATGATAATGCAAGAGTTCAGTAACCTGTTCTCAAATGGGAAGGAGGTTTATATAACAAATTTGGTTTTCCGTTGAAGGCAGTGCGGGTCCATTGAATTAACAGCTAAGCCAATTGAATTCTTAACGGGTTAATTGTGGAGGGAATGAATGTAATTTGATGGAGTTAACAGACGAATGATGTGGCGGAAGGTGAATGGCGAGAGTGTAACGGGTAGGAGAGCGGTATCGGGAGTGAGGAAATCAACTTTTCGCGGGGGGGGGGGGGGGGGGGGGAGTGGTTAGTGGTTTCACTCGAGGAGGGTCTGAAATGCTAAGGAGATGACATGTAGGGGTGGGCACGGTTTGGTATACCGCCCATTTTGGACCCCCCCCAGGGTCGTCAGATGTGGGAAGATAGGCGAAGATGGAGTGTGATATGGCGGGGAGTTAAATCATGACATGACAAGACTATTTGGTGGGGTTGGGAATTGATTTAATGCAATGTTGGGGAATGTGCGATATAAGAGGGGTGTTAAAAGTTAGGGATATGAAGGTGGAGGAAAATGTGAGCGGAGGGGCATAATGATTTGGTATTTTATACTTAGGAATAGGATTAATATCAAATAATTGATATATAAACCTTAGAGTAAAGTTTTTACTCCTCTGCCTTTTGTTCTGCACATGAAAACACATTTGATGTTTGTTTGTAGCGCATTTAGACTAGTAGCCTATGCATTTATAAAAACATGAAACGAAACCTTTCTCTTCTTTTCGCTTCCTTATCATTTTATTTTCCTTTTTCCTTCTTTATTTAGGGCAGCTAACATCTAACATTTTATTGATATGGATGCCTATAAAACATTAAATTTTCCTAACATTTTAACTTTTCTTTCTTTTGCATCCATATCCTAACTTAACATTTTTGAATTATTTTGACAAATATGCTAACTTATCAAGACCAAATAATATTACAACACGCTCATGCACTCAAGAGGCCCAGGAGGGTGCATGGCTCAAGTTTGAAGGCTAAAGGATGAATCTTCATGCCTTAGAAGTATGCTCATGCGCTCCAAGGGTCAAGAGGGTGCATGGCGCATTATGGAAGGATGAAGGGTGGAGCTTAAGGCCTTCAGGGTATGCTCATGCGCTCAAGGAGGGCACATTTCTTCTAGTCGAAGGAGTGTGCTCAAAGGAAGACTTGGTCTCTCAAGGGTGCAGTTCAGAACAAGGAAGGGGAAAGGGCTTAAGGATTATGCTTTGCGCTTTTGGAGGGTGCATGGCACACTTTTTAATAATGAAGGATTCTCGATCGAAGCTTCAGAGTGTGCTCATGCGCTCTTTGCCTTAATGGGTTCGCTTTGAAACAAAAAATTATCTAAGTCTAGAAGATAGGAAAAGGGGTGAACATGATGAGTTTAGACATAAAACCAAGTGCGACACATACCAACTCATCTAGAAAACTTAGATAAACTTAAATAATGGTAAGTAAACATAAAAACAACACTTTACAAACATTCCCTAAGTATAACAAGTGAAGTGTGTGCGACTGCAACCAAAAAATGTCGTTTTACAACAACAAAGGTGTTACAACTATGAAATGCACTAAAGATGTTCTGACCAATGAGACGACACTTGAGAACACTCAAGAAAACCTGAAACATACAAGATGACATGAAATGACACTTGAAGACTAAGGTAATGCTTGATACAATGATAAAGTAGGCTCCAAAATTTGAATATAGTGAATTTTTTTTGGGTGTTGTAGCAATGACAACACTTGGAAACACACTAGGAATATATTTGGTTAAAGGGTCAGACCTTCAAGAAGTATTGATTCACCAATTGGGTTGTCTTGAATTACCCCTTTCGACTTGGTTATACACACAGTACCCCAATTTCTTCTACTTGTTTAAAAACACAACATATACACCATATCACAATTGTTTCAATCGAGGAAAGGGTAATGTGTGCAAAGAGTTTACGATATTCAAAGTATGAGTTTTCATCTCTGGTGTTTCTCTGCTACCAATAGGCCTGGACAATACCTCGATGGAGTCACTTCAGGAGCACAAACGTTGCTTCGCTACCAGTAGGTTTGGACAGTACCCCGACGAAGTCGCTTTCTTCACTTCCCTACACAGGAAGCCTTTCTCTTCTATCACCCTTTATTTATTTATTTAATAGGACTATGCATTGGCACTTATTATTTTCAACGGGCGGAAGAGGGATCCCAACTTATTGAGAGCAGAGGATGTTTCCCCTTCAAAGAAGCATTTTAAGACCTCTGATATTGGTTTTCTCACTTTATATTTTCCTCTTATCCTTTCGCTACTAGATTGGACAAGCGTTAACACACAGGTAGATTTATACCAAGTTGTGTAGTTCAGATACTAGCATAGGCGTAGATCTAATAGGTTTCCTCAAGGTTTTCCTTTTGGATGCTTCATATTTTCCATTCAAACTTATCTCAACCTATGGCATCTTCCGAAACAAATAAGGATAACAAACAAAAAGTCAAGAGTCGTGGTTGTCACATTTCTATTTTATTCCACTAACAAGTCCTTTTGAGCCATGCACTTTTACACAAAGTATTATTTATGTAAAATGACCAAGTAAGACACGACATGACATGAAATGCATAATGCACATACGACTGACACTGAAAAAATAAAATAAAAGGACCAACTGTATAGGAAGCGCAACTTGTAGCTGCTATTGAAAATAATTTTTCAAATCTCAGCCACTCACGGGAAGGGGTTCAGTCCTCCCATCTAAGGATTTCAGCTTGAAGGTAGTATGACTAGGCTTTTCATTGATGGTGAAGGGGTTGATCCACAAAGGTTGGAACTTCGCTTGTTTTCCTTTCTCTTCATGGGGTTTATCCCACTTCAGTACTAAGTCACCCACATCAAAAATATTTTCCCCTGCGATTTCTTATCAAGCTACACATGGTTTTGGTGCACCACAAATATCTCTTTGGCCTTGATCCCTTCTTCCTCGAGTTTGAGTAAAGTGTCTATCCTGCTCTAAACCATAAGGCAAGGTCTACCTTGGGACTCTTGGGATAGTTGTAAGGCTGGGAGATACAGGTTCGGGGGAAAGATAACTTTTTTACCACAAACCAGAAAGTATGATGAGGTCTTCAGGGAAGGCTTAAGAGTTACACGGTCAGCCCATAATGCATTTGTCAAAGCATTGTGCCATTTCCTTTGCTAAGAGAAAATTATTTTCTTGATTACGCGAATAAGATTTTATTTGTCAATTCAGACAAACCATTTCCCTGTAGGGAATAATTAGATGCATGTTGTAATATAATCCCATTTTCTAATGTGAATTCATAAAGTTTCAATCATGAAAATTAACTCACATTATCAAAGACAAGTGACGTTGGAATGCCAAACCTGGCTATAATATTATGTCGCAAAAAGTGGATGACTTCCTGGTGATTTACTTGTCTCAAGGGAAAAGCTTCTGACCACCGAAAAAAATAGTCTGTCATTGTCTGAATATATCGATGTTGCTTTGACGAGTGAGGAAATATTTCTCCGATAACATCTTGGCCCCACTGTTGGAAAAATTCCTCAATTGCTACTGGGAGCAGTGGGGTGGCTGACCTCTGATCACGACTGATGCACCTTATGGACATAAGCGTGAGCATCTTTGAATAGAGTGGTCCAATAATAAACAACCCTCATGACTTTGTGTGTTGTTGTATCGCCTGCATAGTGACCACCTGCCGGTCCATCATTCAAATCTCTAGGTACCTTTTTTTTGTCTTGTGGATCAAGGCACCTTAGCAGGACACAATTGTGGTGCTATCTGAAAAGCACTCCATGAACTAACTGGCAAGATAGATCTTTTAAATGAATTTCCATATTTTGTTTATTCGATAACTGTGTGGGCAAGGTTCCATGCTCTAGAAATTATCATATGTCAGAATACGATGGTGCTGTAGACGTGGACTGAGGAACATTTTCCACGTTGTACATTTCTATCTCTTGCTCCTAACCTGAAAGATCTTGCATGGGAGCATATTTTTCTTCAACTGCTAGCTTATAAAGGCCATGACCCTTTATGGTATGAATTTGTTTAAATTCTAGATCATATTCTTGTAAGAAGGTCATCAAATTTTCCCTCTTCTTACCCATATCCTACTGCACAAAGAGTGTTCTTACCGCTAAAGGAGGCACAAATATGATCGTGTGAGATTTTAAAAGATAGGGCATAGAGTATTTAACTACCTTATATATAACATATGCTTGTTTTTCAATTGCAGGATAATTAAATTCTGACCCCTGTAGGTCAGCGCTCATAAAAAACATAGGACGCTCATTTCCTTTAGTATCCTTTTAAGTTAATACGGTCGTAATAGAGGAATATGAAGCAAAGGTATAAAGCAAGAAATATTTGCCATAGTCTAGACTAAATAACGTGGGTGCATCAACAATAGCATGCTTGGTTTGAGAGAAAGCATCATTTTCACATTTGTATCATTTGTATGTCACATATTGGTTAATCATCTCCTATAAAGGCTTAACTATCTTAGCGTAATCAAAGATGAATTTTCTCAGGAAATTGAACTTTCCTAAGAAAGACTGCATATCCTTCTTGTTCATTGGGAACGAGATTTTTGTAATGGATTTTACCCTCTCGTGATCAACTTTAATTCCGCTCTTTGTAATGATGTTCCCTAAGAGAGTCCCTTCTGACACACCAAATATTATTTTCTTGGGATTAAGAGAAATCCCATATTTGCGACACCGTTCAAATATTTGTTTCAGATAACATACATGATTTGATCTTTTCTTGGAAAACACAGTAACATCATCCAAATAAAAAACTACGCTCTGACCAATGAGGCCTCAGAAAGTTATGTCCATCACTATTTGAAATGTAGCATCGGTGTTGATAAGCCCAAATGGAATTCGCTTGAAAGAAAATGTTCCCCCTTTGGTCCTAAAGGTTGTTTTCAATCGATCTAGTTCTGCTACTAGCACTTGATTGTAACTAGAGAAACCATGTAGTAGCGAGAACATCTTAGACCTGGATACAATCTAAAGGATTTGTTCCATGGATGGCACTGGATAATTATCTTTATCAGATAACCTGTTTGAGATTACAGAAATCTGCACATAACCTTATTTCATCGGACTTATTTTTGACTGGGACCAAATTTGAAACCCAAATGGAGTGTATGAATTTAAAAATGATCTGAGCATCCAACAACTTTCTCAATTCCTTTGGTATGATTGGTTCCAATGTTGGATGAACTTTCTTTAATTTATGTTGTAACGGTTTTACCCCTTCCTTTATGGGAATCACGTGCTAGATAATACTAGTTTCATGTGTTTTTAAATTGTTGTATGTCCATGCAAATACTTCATGGTATTGTTTGAATAAGTGGATAATTGCCAGTTGTTCTTGTGGAGAAAAGCATGTACTGAGCTTCACATATTTTGGATCTATTTGAGTTCCTAAATTGACATGTTCAGATGATAACTTTGAACTTTGAGTCTTTGTATTGATTGGCCCTCTAAATCAGTTCTACAGGTCATATAACTTCTCCAGGGACACCACACCTTTAGGCATAGTGTTTCCTTTCGTTGCATTAGATGCCTCCTACAAAGCCTTTTCATGCTCATCCTCTTCTATGGCAACATCTTTGAATATGTCTGCATTAGCCATAAAATGCAGTATCTGTTGGTCATCATTGAAAACACGAAAATTAGTGACATTGTTAGGCACAAATGGTTTATATATAATTTCAATAGAAAAACCATTTTTCAATGGTGGCACCCTAGTGGCTTCATTTTCTAATGCATCAACTGTGAAATTTCTAAGCCTTGGAACAAAAATAATATTGAAATATTTAAAATAATTAATTAAACGCCATACCTCTTGTTGGTGGTTTTTAAGATTCGGTGAAACACAATGGGTAGTATCCCATACCTGACGAGTGACTACCTTTGAGTCACTAATTACCTTGAGTAATTCTACCTTCAAATCGATGGATTTCTTTAATCCAAGTATGAGTGCTTCATATTTGAAAGTATTATTGGTACACTCGAAATCCAAATGGAATGAAAGGATATGCTTCTTGTTACATGGGTATATGTGTTGAGAAATCTAGGGCATCTAGATTAGGTGATTTCTCTTACTTTGATAATTGTTTGTGATTTATTTTTACTTAACTTTATTAAATTCTTCTTACACTTGATTATTATTGTTGGGTGCAATATAGGGTGGATTGATGACCAACACTTAATGTTAATCCGATGTTCATGGACTTCGAGATGCGACACTAGAAATGCCAAAGAAAAACATTGGCAACCTGCAAAACAAAACCCTAGTTTGTCTAGAAACTGCTCACACCTTGAGTTCCTGCACTTAATCAATCACTGCTCTAATCCTGCACTCAAAATCAATCTTCATAAATGAAACCATTAATCTTGAAATCCATCAACAATTGTAAGCAAATCCTAATTATTAGCAATTGAAAATAAAACCCTAACTAACAACAATCAAGGAACAAACCCTAATTATTAATTAATCTAGATAACATGAGCATCAACCAAGCTAATGTAAAGACTGTCTTTTCAACTATAGAAAACAAGCATGAAAACTTTAAATAATCCAAGGTCTTCTAATGCCAAACAAGACTGTCGACTCGAAATAAATCCTTTATTCAAGTTCTTGCATTAGGTTCACTCAATTTAATGTGCAATATAAAGATTGAAATCCACTCCAATTTGTTGTGCAATCATAAATTAAAAAGCATGGTTCAAACATGTTCCTAGTGTTACTCGTACAACTACTTGTGCCAACTAAATAAACACTCTTTGTGTGTGCAACTAAAAACAATCTTACTCTAAGCTGATGTTTCGTCAAGATCTCAAAAGATACCTCAACAATGGTTGCTCTTAATCAAACAAAAATATTGGAAATGATTTTAACAATATTCAAAGGAAAGAGGTGTAGAAAGAAAAGTATTTTGTAACCCACGAAATGAAAATCCAATGAAAAATCATCAAACAAGGTTAAAAATATCTAGTGAAAATAATAAAATCTCGTTTTTTCGTGCATTAAATGTATGTTACAAGTGCATATTCTTCTTTAATTCCAATCATTGTTTGAATAACCAAATATAAACTTTGTGTACTAGATCAACAACAATGATGGGTGATATAGACTTAAATGAATCAAACAACCACAAAATTGAATGTGCATACCTTTTCTTTTGTGCCAATCCAATGTACAAAGTTGCAACAATACTCAAATAATGGTTCTATCTCCAGCTCTATAATAACTAGGGTTTAAAGCATCATTTGCAAGCTTCAGATTGAATGATTAAAAATAATGTTTTATCATAGTTCAGATCTTGACAAAGTTATCAATTCATTCAAGAATACTGAAGATTTTGTTATATTGTTTACAACCCTAGGTTACGATACACAAAATAAAGTTTCAAAGGAAAATCTAATGTATGTTCATGTGGTAACATAGGTTTCTGAAGTTTGAAGGATCTTCCACTCTCATGTCAACAATGACCCAAGAGTTATAGATCTGAATCTTACTTAATAATACCTATGTATCCACACCTCATTAAAATTTATTGAATCGATCACCTCTTGATCCAAAAACAAATTAACATTATAATATATATAGCTCTTTGATCTTTGTAACCAAATATGTGTCGGGGTTATAGATTCACACAGTGAAATGGATATGATAAATCTAAAGAAATCTCACACTTGTAACCATTAATATTCCAGATCTGAATATTGATTCATCACAAGTCAAGGCACTGCATAAATATATATAGAGAAATAAAAATGTTAAAAGAAGGCATCTACAGATCTATTAAATAAACAAATAAACCTTACTGTTGGTGCACCATTGTTATGATAAAATACACACCATCTAATAGATCTGTAAACCACACAAAAGATGTACAACCAGAGGGATGTTGAGCTGGTCTGGTGGGCCCTACCATTCCCACTCACACCCTTGTTTGAGAACCTAAATCACAGAGCCAAACTGATCATAAGATGCACAAGTGAGGAGAAAACATAACATTAAAATCTTTTAAATTAAATCAAATTAGTCTTCTACATTAGCAGCCATGTGCTCCAAGCTTCAACCAACAGTATGAGATTAAAATAACATCCTCCCCCTCCACAGGCCATGGATATGCTTTTTATGAAGATTACAAGATGAATTTTGGCTCTAATAGCCCAATTTTTCAATTATGGAAAATTCTGCATTTTTAACAAATTGGCCTCAAATAACCCTGCATATCTTCCTAACCATGGCAAATTTTAGAAAATTGTTCAAGGGGAGCCTAATTTGCCATGTTTTCAACAAAAAAATCTCTTGCAATTTTCTAATTCAACTTCATTGCCTCAAAAATCATGCCCCAAGTTGACTATTTATATACTTTTTAAATGTTGGGTTTAACATGATTTTTTACAAACTTCCCTCAAAGACCCCTTCGGATCTCCCAAACCGTGATGAATTTTAGAAAACCATTTGGCACTTAGGAAATTTCCTACACTGGGAACAAAAGCTGTGTTCCCTAATTTCACGATTCGCTTTCATATGCACAGAAATCGAGGAAAACGTTGGCAGTTTGAAAATTATTTGAATTTTGGGGTTGATTTCTCAATTTGTTTTTAGAAACTCACACACGTAATCTGGGTGCATGCTAACTCATGTGGAGGTGTTAAAACATAATTTTGAACAAAATTTTTCCTCGATTTTCCCCAAAAGTGTGTTGATCTATCAAAGCCCCAAATTGATTGCTCTTTAGTGTAGGTAGATTAGTGTAGGCAAAAATGTATTTCATGTAGAAGTTGGTTGACCAATTGTTTGTTTGCAACTCCATATGTTTTCCTAAGAACCTTGACATGCCAAATATGTGCAAAGTGTTGAAGACAACATGCACAATCTTTTCTTAGTGCAGGAACCCTCAAGGGTGCAGGAATAGTGTTGTATGGACATGAACTGAGCTAGATGAATGAGAACTCTTCACCTGTCACAAGAATAAACCATCACATTGACCATCATCAGTGACAATCCCATATTAATTCTCTTAAATCATTAAAACAAATGAAATTCATCAAATAATAACAAATTACCTCATCATGCTTCAATTTTAAGATAATTAGCCCAATAATTATGCAAAGTGATAGTAATAACAATGAAAACCATGAGTAATCATAGGGTGAAAATGTGAATTAAACACGACAATTTCGGGACCTGACAATTATTAGTGTTCTTTATCATCAAACAACTACCAAACAATAAACTCAATGAGATAATAGGACACAAGATGTAGGTGATCAACCAGGGCCAAAACCTCTCCAACTGAGTGGAAAACCCATAAGAATTATTCTCTTCTTATAAGACGAATTCCAAGACCTATGACCCTTGACCAAGACCCTCCAAGACCAAGTCAAACCTTGCTTCCAAATTCTGCAACTTCGATTACACACAATGGTGGCTTCCTTGCTTCCAGGAAGCCACCATTAATTGCACGTACCACACACAATCCAAATCATCACTATATCATAATTTTGCATACCTCGTGTCAAATTACAAATCATCACTATATCATAGTTTGCATAACTAGTATGAAATTACAACGACGATCGATGAAATAATGTTCAAGCCTAGTGAGCATCATTACAATATACAAAATGAGGTTGATAAGACTTGCTTCAAGATTTTCTAGTAGCCAAATAACACACTTGGCCTTAACTACAACCATCTATTCCTACTCAAAAAATGCAATGAGTTATCATTCTCTACTACCTTAATAAACACCCTATATCGAAATATTTTCAAAATTTATTAAAAAATAAATTGTTTGTATTCAAATAATTTTTTTTTTTTTTAATAAATATTTTGTACAAAACTCATTTAAGTATCATAGTCAAATCTCATTGAGTACCAATTTGAATCTAAATTAGTTATGGTCAAATCTCATTGAATACCAATTCTTATCTAAATTAATTAAAACCTTATTGGTAAATAAACTATTTCTTTTTTCACTAAAATTAAATTCTCTAAAAATAATAAAATATTCATAATAATTTTAAATTAAATTAAAAACACATTAAAAAAATCCTAAATCTAAACCTTAAATCAGATGATAAAAAACAAAAATATTCTCAGTCTAGACTTTAAGGACATTGAATCAGGCGATAGAAAACTACTTATAAATCAGAAGTAACAACTACGAGTCATTATTGCATTTAAGGACCACTTTGTCTTCGTTTTACAAGAAGACATCCGCATGTTATTGGAAAAGTGATTTGAAGAATTTTTTTTATGTCTATTAATTTTTAATTTATTATATATAATCTAAAAATTATATTTATGTATATAATTTAAATAATAAAAAACATTATTTTTAATTTAAATTATATATATAATATTTCTTATATTAATTTTAAATTTTATTATTTAAACGATTTTTAAAAAATAAAAAATAAAACATATATATTTTTCATGTAAAACATAAAAATATTTATCTATATTGATATAAATGTACATGATTTTTATTTATAATCTATAACTATTCATTCATACTTGTAATGAAACCATTGACATAGGGTTCTAGCGCTCCAACGATGGGTGCCTCTTGCACGCCTATGAAATGGAAATGCCTAGGGAAGTGTAACTCGAGATATTCATACAAGTTATATGCATTCAATGGTAATGGAAAGGAGGTCCCATATGATGTTGTATTTTTGGGAATAATGGAAAAGCATTGCATTTGGACATTTCCTTGTATTTTGTAATATTGCTAATTATTGCTTTAACAAGTTCTTTGAAAGATATCCTGGTATGTGCAAGGATCTTAGAGAATTGTTGGAGAAGGAGGTGATGGGTCAAATAATAAATGATATTAGGGAGAAGATTTAAAATTTATTTAAAAAATAATTTAATAATAAATTATTTTATCATATTATTATGATTAATAGTTATGACGATGGAATTGTAGTATGCATATATTAATAATTTAAAAAATCTATAGTTCATTAAGGTTTATCGGGTAAGAAAATTAAATATGTAATTATTTATATTATGTGAAGAAGTTTAAAAATAACTTTGGAGTTGGAGACATGGGAGGAAACAGAGACTTGGATGTAATTATTAATTAGGGGTGAATGCAATAATAGTATGTGATTTTTTAATTTAATTTTTTGTTAAGATAAAAGAAAATGATGGAATAGCCCCAAGGGTTAGCTCAGTTGGTTAAAAACCGTGCCTCGCCATTGGGAGGTCACAGGGTCGATTCTACCTGAAGCCGATGCGGTTACATCTTGCCAGTAGGCCGAGGAGCGATTAGCCCAGAATTTTCCGTGGACGTAACGACCACTCACTGACTAGGGTGTTCGTGAATCACACTTGAAAAAAAAATGATGGAATACATATATTTTAAGGATTATTTTGTAAAAAAAAATTGGCGTAATTCCTTGCATTTGTAGATGGTATTTAGTGTAAATTTATTGTCATGGGCAAGGTTGAGAGAAATATCGGGAAAACATAATATTATGTTTTTCTCAATATTTCCACCACCCCGCTTTCATATGCTTATGCGTTTCTCAATATTTCTCGCACCCTTGCCCTCATATGCATCAATTACCATGCTTGATTGGATAAGGTTATTGAGTGAGACATGTAACATAGGAAACCTAGGAAATTGGCCCAATACCTCATACATGATACTCAAAGCACTCAACTACTTAAGCTATTCCACTAGGCTACTTATGTGTGTGTGTGTGAAATGTAGTGATTGAATTCCAAGGTGGGGCCAATAATCTTAGATGTGTAATAATTCAACTTGTTGCAAGATTAGTTAGGCATGGTTAATTTATCACAATGAAAAGAGGATGCAACCAAGCTAGTCACAATGGTTAGTTGTCAATAGGAATCAAGTGGCACATTGTTATGAACAACAATGTGATTGAGTGAAAGCTACTTGAAAATGCATAAAATGATTTTATTAAATAGCTAGTTCTTTGAGTGTTACTTAGTAAATAAGTTTGTTGCTTAAACATATGAAGTATCAAGAAAAAATGATAAGATACAACAATTCAAATTAGATAAAATGATCACATAGGGTTTGAGTTGAATGTACATCTATTCTTGGTATAAATGAATGAGTTAGAAATAACAACATAAATAAAAATGATATAGGAATCACTGATGTGGCTCTAGTTGAAAAGAAATTTATCACAAAACTAGCGTAGCTTTAACTACAATCTACAACCCATATGTGTTGAAATTTGCAACAAGAAATATTGAAAATGACAACAAGAAGAGGCTTCTAATTTAATTTTCCATTAATTAAATTAGAAGTAAATTGTAATTCCACATCACATGACAACTTGTACTAGTTAACTAAGTTAGGAAGACTTAGTTAGCTCAGTGAATTCAAGTTGAGGGTCAAACTAGAGGCATGTAGTGTTCTCCCTAAGTTTTAGGGGGTCTAGTTGCAGTTTATTTTGAGTTACAATTACTTAATTCAGTTTAACTGAGTTAAAATCACTTAAACTAGTTCTAACTGCTAGAGGAACTAGTGAGAGGTCAAGTGAATTCATTAGGGGAATTTTGAGGTCTAAAATGGGCCTCCTAAGAAAAATGTGCAACCAAAATAAACTTTATAAGAACTAACGAGATTCAAGATGATGATGTTAACCATGGGGGATGATTCACCATTTTTTGATTAAAAATGTAAAAAGATTAAAAAATAATAAAATAATAAAACTATTTTTTCAACTCATATTTTCAACTTATCTCCCTAAGGTTTTACTCAAATTTCGAGCGGTAGTGCTTGTTGGATGCAAATTTAATTCCTCATGTTGCATACTTTTGATGGACCCTGCTGCACAAAAAATTAGAAATATATGAAAAAACATGACTGCAATAATTTTTTTCATGTATTTCTCATTTTTCGTGTAACATGGTCCATCAAAAGTATTGAACATGGATACTCCTTGTATGAGGAATAAAAGTATGCATCCAATGAGTGTTTCCGCTCGAAATTTGAGTAAACCCATAGGGAGATAAGTTGAAAATACAAGTTGAAAAAATAGTTTTTTTCTTTTCTCCCTCTAAAACTTGATCTAAAACTTGATGATGTAATCTAATCTTATTTTATTATTTCCACTATTACTTTATAATTTCCTTAGGAGGTCCATTTTAGACCTCAAAATTCCCCTGATAAAATTAGATTTGATTCACATGCAGTGATCAATCAGATAACTAATAATTCACTACAAATAGTTGTTGCATGTTAGTTATGAGGAAGACCCAGTTGAGATTGGAGTTAAAGGGAAGTGTACTATCAATTGTATAATCATCAAATTGTATAGGTGGTGCATGCAGTTAGAAGAAGGCCTAAAATAAATCATTCCTTAATTAGAGAAATCACTAATTTTAACCATTCAAATTGCCTTTAAAAGGAGGAATGAAGGCATAAGTTTAATCATTGTTTTGGTGAGCACGAGTTGGTGAGACCAAGCAATAGGAAGCACAAGTTTGTGCGTGGAGCTTGTGAGTGCAAGGAATTAGGGGCTTGGTAGGCAACAAAATTGGCTAAGTGTTGGTTTGAGCTGGTTTGTGAAGCAGAGAGATAGATTGTACTAGTGCAGGAATTGTTCGAGTTGAACAAGCATTGTATTTTCTTCTCAGATATTTTGGTTAATGCAATATAGATAGTCGGAATTTTGAGCAGTTGCTTTCCATAGAAAAAATATTGTGTTATGTGCGATTGAAATTCTTCCTTTTCTACTTAGTGTTTTCATCGATCAATTTTTTTTCATTGATGAGTAGGGTAGATTCACGTCTTTTATTCTAACATATTGCATAAGCAGTTTGAATCTACAGTAAAAATATACATGGTATCGGAGCCGGAATTTTTTGGGCGGAGAGCTTGCAGAGCATATCTGAAAATTTTTGTATACAATTTTCAAAAACAAATAGCTGATCTAGATTCCTTACGAAAAAATACCCAAATTAAAAAAAAAAAGATCAACCGAATTGGAGTTTGGATGAGGGAGATATCACCGATTTAAAATCAATGTTTTTTTTCAAAAAAAAATTGTGTCGGCGGGACAATTACAACACAGATTCGAGTTTCCAGAGTGCCCAGATGATGTGATATCTAGCAAAGGGAAGTTTTTCCTTAGACACATAGCCATGGGACATATGAAATAGATTGGTGTGCGAGTTAAGGACCTGTATGCTCTCGAGCTCGAAGATGCATGCAAAGCTTTAAGGAGAAAGGCAAAGGTTAGAGACTTGGTGGTTGAGAGGGAGCATGAATTACCTCTCAACATGCAGTGTTAGAAAGTTGTGAAGCAACCATAATTAGAGAAGCAGAGAGGAGACCAATTGGAGGCATCCACTCAAGCAGAGACCTTGAGTAGGGGGGAATTTCGAACCATGTGGGCAGAGGGAGCACATGCATCCATATCTCCAGGTAAGAGGTGGGGTGATGTGAAGTAATAGTCCCAAGAGTACAGAAATTTGTGCAGGGTCCATTGAGATGTTCTTTCTCATGGATCATTACCTTGCTATGGGAGCCCACAATACACAGTAGCAGGATGGATCAATGGTGGTTGATGTAGTCATATGTCACAATTACAGAGGTAGAGACTAGCAACAGTAAGATACTGGGGAGTGTAGAGCAGAGTTGGCAGCAATGCAAATGGCATAATGTAGAGTCAACAAAAATGCAGATGGCACAATGCAGATTCAGCAACAATGCAAAGTTTTTAGTAGACAATGCAGTAACTAATAGTAGTCAGAGACTCTGGTGATAGATGCATCATACTAATTCAGTTTGGATTCTTTTTAGTTTCAGAAGTTGTGGTAGCAACAACACTAGAGAGAAGTGTTGCATGCAAAACATTCCAAAGGGACTAGATCGAGATAGAGTTGAATTCCTTTCTTGTTGAGAGGGAGAGTTGAAATTTGCAACAAGAAATAACAAGAAGAGGCTTCTAATTTAATTTTCCCTTAATTAAATTAGAAGTAAATTGTAATTCCACATCACATGACAACTTGTACAAGTTAACTAAGTCATGAAGACTTAGTTAGCTCAGTCAATTTGAGTTGAGGGTCAAACTAGAGGCATGTAGAGTTCTCCCTAAGTTTTAGGGGGTCCATTTGTAGTTTATTTTGAGTTGTAATTATTTAATTCAGTTTAACAGAGTTAAAATCAGTTAAACTAGTTCTAACTATTGGAGGAACTAGTGAGAGGTTAAGTGAATTAAATTAGATTTAATTCACATATAGTGATCAACCAGATAACTGATAATTAACTATAAATAGTTGTTGCATGACACTTTTGAGGAAGACCTAGTTGAGATTAGAGTTAAATGGAAGTGTACTGTCAGTTGCATAATCATCAAATTGTACAGGTGACGCATGCAACCAGAAGAAGGCCTAAAATAAATCATTCTTTAATTAGAGAACTCACTAATTTTGACCATTCAAATTGCCTTTTAATTGAGGAATGAAGGCACAAATTTAACCATTACTTTGTTGAACATGAGTTGGTGAGACAAAGCAATAGGAAGCACAGGTTTGTGCATGGAGCTTGTGAGCGCAAGGAAGTAGGGGCTTGGTAGGCAGCATAATTGGCTAAGTGTTGGCTTGAGCTGGTTTGTGAAGCAGAGAGATAGATTGTACTAGTGCATGAATTGTTCGGGTTGAACAAGAATTGTATTTTCTTCTCAGGTTTTCTAGTTAATGCAATATAAATATTCGGGGTTTTAAGTAGTTGCTTTCCCCAGAAAAATATTGTGTTACGTTAGATTGAAATTCTTCCTTTTCTGCTTAGTTTTTTCATCTATCAATTTTTGTTTCCGCTGATGAGTAGAGTAGATTCAAGTCTTTTGTTCTAGCATATTACATAAGAAGTTTGAATCTACAGTAAAAATCTACAATATGAGATTTTTAGATATGTATGTAATTAAACATATAAGGTTATGATTAATTATACAGTTAAGATTTTTTTTTCACGCCGTCAAAAGTGTGAAGTCCATGTGCAACAAGTTGACCTTCTTTGCTCATGCACAAAAAATTTGTATCCTTTTATGTGTATGGATAGTCATCCAATGTATGACATGGTTAGATGGAGATAGCTATGTTGAAGTCAAGATTAATGTCAGCTTGAGAATATCATTATGCTACACAATGCTTAAGTAATGTATGGTTGTAAGGCTATAGGGTATCAACATTGAAAATTGGATGCTTGTTAAGATAAAAACAATATTGCTACATTCTTTAATGATAATATAATATCAAAATACCTAATATTTTGATGTGCCCTTATCAATATTCCTTTATGCATGTGAAGATATAATTTATTTTCAAATAGGAAATGATGGAAACAATTATTGTCATGCCATCATTTATTATTGATCAAAACATGTCATAAAGCTCCATCAATTTTATAGCAAATAAAAATTTATGATATCCTCAATCATAAGTGGTATCTTTGAGACTTCTATCTATGTTGATACAAAACTGTATTTAGTAGGAATTAAATATATAATGTCTATTAGTTTTAATGGCTTAAATTTAAAAAATCCTCGAATGTTGCACATAAGGTTCTCATCCCAAGTGCACAATAAGAGTCATCATGTTCTAGATAATGATTCTAGTGGTATTATGTCTATGAGAGAGTATGTGTTAAGAAACCAACTCACAGAAAGATAGAAAAGATAGATCAACGATCTCATAATCAATCTTTTCGAGGGGACAACCTCCTTTACATTACACAAATGAACAATTCTTGGATGATACAAATGATATAGAAGTCTAAGGGGTCACAATATAATCAAAGTCAACATAACAATAATAATATAAAGGAACAATAATAACAATAGTGGGCTTCTATGGGGCACAATAATAACAATATGGGGAAAATAGGGGCACAACAATAACAATAAGGGCTACAATGACAATAGTAATGGGGGAATCACTAGTATTATAGGGACCTAACATGCCCCTCTCCTTAAAAAAAGTGTTGTCCTCAACTCTTGAGTAGTTATGGATGCTTCTGTATAAAATTCTCATCCTCCCATGTGGAATCTTTAGCGGGTAAGTTCTTCCACTTGACGAGATACTCCGAAATTGATCGATTTCATAGCTGTCGAGTTCTTGCTTCTGTGACTGCTTCAAGTTCCAATATGATTTTTCCTTCCTCGTAAAGTTCTAACAATATTGTTTGAACTGGGAGCTTGTCACCAATAACCTTCTTTAAGCATGAAACATGGAAAACTAGGTGCACTCGGGAAGCTGCAGGGAGTTCCAATTTGTATGCCATAGTACCAATCTTTTGCAACACCTTGTACAGACCATAATACTTTTGTGATAATTTATCATCCTTCTTAGCTTGCTTGAGGGACATTTTCTTATATGGTTGTAGCCATAGAAATACCCAATCACCTACATCAAAACTTCTTTCGCTGCGATGTTGATCTGCCTATTGTTTCATTCTATTGTGTGCCAAAGTTAGGTTATCCTTTAAGAGTTGGAGAACTTGTTGTTGATGCTCGATGTGATCTTCCACTGCTTGAATCTTAGAATTTTCTCTTAAATATGATGTGATGGATGGTGGGTGATATCCATAAAGTGCCATAAATGGGGTCATTTTTGTTGTAGTATGAAAGGAAGTGTTATACCACCATTCAGCCAGAGGCAACCATTTGACCCATTGTGTCTGTTTATTATATACAAAGCAACGAAGATATCCTTCCAAACATTTGTTTACTATCTCAATTTTCCTATCAAATTGAGGATGATAAGATGAGCTATGAGCTAACTGAGTACCAAGACAAGAAAATAATTCTGTCCAAAAATTTCTAGTGAAAATGGGATCTTTGTTGCTTACAATAATATTTGGGTTTCCACGTAGCTTTTAAATTGTTTCCATAAATGTATTAGAAACTGTACTGGTTGTAAATGGATGAGATAATGGAGAAAAGTGTGCATACTTGCTAATTCTGTCAACTACCACCACGATGACACTCTTTTCTTCGGACTTGGGTAAACCTGTGATAAAATCCATTGAAACCTCCTCCCAATGTTCACTTGGAATGGATAAAGGTTGTAATAGACCCAGGGTCTTAATTGTTTCAACTTTATTTTGTTGACAAACCAGACATTCTGCCACAAACTTTTGAATATCACTTTTAAGGCCATCCCTAAAAATTTCCTTCTTAACCCTGTGGTAAGTTTTTAAAAATCTCGAGTGCCCTCCTAAGGGAGAGGCGTGCAATTACATAAGAATTTTTTGTTTGAGTTGGGAATTCTGACATAGGTATAAGTGATATTTGTACCATAACGAATCATTTTTCCAGCTAAATGTATTAGATGTATTGGGATCTTGTTGTAACTTTTGAATGAGTTCCCACATTTCTTTGTCATTCTTCCATTCATATCTTGCTTCGTTTATCTAATCTGGTTGGATAATAGAAATGGCACAAAAAAATGCTTCCACATCCTCATCATTTCTTGAGAGTGCATCTGCCACAACATTTTTCTTCCCTTTTTTGTAGATGATTTCAAAGTCATAACCCAAAATTTTTGTGACCCATTTTTGTTGCTCTTCTGAAGATAATCTTTGTTATAAAAATTATTTAAGACTATCATGATCCGTTTTTATCTTGAAGTGTCTTCCCATTAGGCAGGGTCGCCATTTCTTAAGTGCATGTAGTATTGCCAACATTTCCTTCTCATAAATAGCTTTGTGTAAATACTTTCCTTTGATTGGATGACTTTCGAAAGCAATGGGTCTTTCTTCTTGCATTAAAACAAAACCAATTTTGTTTCCCAAGGCATCACATTCCACAATAAAGGTTTTTGTGAAGTCCGGCGTAACTAAGACTGGTGCTTGGCACATTGCCTCTTTAATATGTTCAAAGGCCTTCATTGCTTCCGGAGTCCATACAAATGCATATTTCTTCAATAATGTTGTTAGAGTTGCTGCTATTCTCCCATAATTCTTAACAAACTTGGTCAATACCCTGTCAACCGAGAAATCCTCACAGATGCTTTATGGATGTGGGGATTTTCCATTCCTTAATGGCTTTAATTTTTCTAGGGTCTACCTTAACACCTTCATGAGATACAATATGACCCAAATATTCCACCTCTTGTACTCCAAAGAAACATTTGGAGCCTTTTGCATATAATTGTTTCTCCTCCAATAGTTTGAGCACCCTGTCAATTGTTGAACATGATCCTTCCAAGACTTGCTATAGATTTGTATATCATCAAAAAATACTAACGCAAATTTTCTAAGGAAATGTTTAAAAATGGAATTCATCAAACCTTGAAATGTAGAAGGTGCATTGGTAAGGCAAAAAGGCATGACCAAAAATTCATAATGACCCTCATGAGTTCTAAATGTTGTTTCGGAATGTCTTCAGTCTTCATTATGATTTGATGATATCCAGAACGAAGATCCAACTTGGTGAAGTAAATTGATCCATGCAATTCATCCAATAGTTCATTAATGACAGGAATGGGAAATTTATCTTTAATAGTGAGCTTGTTGAGCTCCCTATAATCCGGACACATGCGCCATGATCCATCCTTCTTGTGTGTTGTCCCTTAAGAAACCAATTTCCTGGCTGTGTAGAAATTGTGCTTAAGACATTAATTTTATTTATGCATGTCACTTATTTGTATAATATATCTTCATATGAAGGGCTAGAAGGACCTGACTTTTAACCCTTAATAATTAGCTGACATGAAAATCTTAGAATTCCATGTGATGTTGAATATG
Organism: Pinus tabuliformis; assembly: GCA_031772625.1. Taxonomy (NCBI): domain Eukaryota; kingdom Viridiplantae; phylum Streptophyta; class Pinopsida; order Pinales; family Pinaceae; genus Pinus; species Pinus tabuliformis. The sequence goes on along the minus strand of CM062812.1, from coordinate 677,278,435 downwards.
AATGTTGTGTGAAGAAAGCCTTGAGAAGTTAAAGATAATATGTTGTGTTTGACAGGAACTATTATCTGTAACTTAGAAGAAATATAGGGGTAGGAACTTTAAATATAGGAGCGCTCTTTTAAGGAAATTTAACTTCATTTACATAAGTAAACAAAGACCTGCAAGTTCATTACCATATTTAAAGAAAGGAAGAAACATGATGACACATAATAGAGAAATTACAAAATCATACCCAACAATGTGGAAAACTTCCGATTCTTTCATTAATCATCAATTTATCAAGAATACAACAGCATAGTCTCCAGGTTCTTCAAAATTCAAACCTTTTTCCTATAATTTTGCCTCTTTTTATACATCATGGGACAGTTGGTAACTACCAAAACTGTCAAACTGCTTAACTACCTCCTAACTGTCTAAAGTAAAATTCATTAGAGAATATTACATTGGAAAGTAAAATACACCTCATTCTTCTCAAGAAAACAAAATAACAAGAAGTAACAGAAATTAGAGTATGATTGGTGATTGATGCTCACTGTTTGAATCTGTGGCTTGAGTATGTAGTCCTGCTGATGCATCTTTGGTCTGCTCTATCATCCATTCCTTGCACTTTCTCCATAATGGTACATTTGACTTTGGTGCTTCCTCTAACTTATCAAGTGCTATTCTGCAAGTTGTGATCCTACCATAAGTAGGCTTGTCAGTAAATAGAGTCTTCACCATCTAGAGAAGCTTAAAATATTTGTTCAACTAGTTCACAATGGTGGCACCTTTTAATTCTGTTGTCTTTTCATGAGTGTTATCAACTTTGCTTTTTGCCTCAACCAACAAAGTCTCATATGTTTTCCATGGAAGCAAGTTTCCCTGTAGATCCCAGCAAGAAGGAAGTCCAACCCTAACCCTTTTATCAAACAAGATGTTAAACTTTGAAATTGCTTCCTTTATCTCCTTTATCTTCTTCTTAGCAGTAATCCTGTAGATGTTTCTGACAATAATTTTATTAAAATCAATTGCACATGATGTTCTGTCTGGCATGTCATGTTCCTTCAATTCTGCAGTAGATTTAGAGTTTATGAAATCTATCATCCTCTTTGCAAACTTTTATATATCTAGATCTTTTTGCTTATTTTTAATGACCACCCCTTCCATATCCTGAACTAGTGTTTTTTCTTCAGATATAATCACCAGAAAATCCCAAATGCCCTTGATAACCTCAATGATTTCATCCCATAGGATTTCTCTGGCTTGAATCAGGGACATACTGCCCTTCATTTTCTCCTTTAGCCTTTTGATTTCATCTTCAGCCCTCAGGAGATCTTCCCTGTACTTCTTTGCATTATCTTTCTCCCTTCTTGCTTCTTCTTCACTTAAATTCAATATCTTGCAAGTTGTTTCCAATTCTCTTTGGGCTTTCTTTACATCATGCTCAACCATTTTAAGCTCTGTTCCAAACTGTAAAACATGTGCTGCTGGATCATCTGTGTTGGTTGGCATTACTATTATACAAAAATGAGTGTCCACCTATCGTTGCAACTTTTCCAGAGATTCCTTAAGTAAAGAAACTTCTTCAGTCTTCTGCAACACATCCTATAGGAGATTTTCCTTTTCATTTTCTACTTCAACTATCCCTGCAACTATGGGATGCTCACCTGTAGGTAGATTCAACTTCTTTTTCAAAGCCAAAATCTCTAATTTGGCAGATTGCAATAATTTATGAACAATAGGTTGGTCATCAGGATTGACACCTATTTTGATGATAACCTTCTTTAGCTCATCCACTTGAACATTCAAAGCTCTGGAGTTGGCTTTCTCCAACTTTAACTGCTGAATCAGTTTATTTAGCATTTTTTCTGCTTTGACAACTGCTGCATTTGTCTTATGTATATAATTTACGATCAATTGCCTAGTTTGCATATGTAAATTGATCTTGTTAATCATTGGAATCTTGTGAGTGTCAACAGTTAAGTTCACAGTCTTGAAATTGATAGTAGACCCCACTGATATTTCACTAAGATGAGAAAAAGCAATTTTAAGTTGGCTCTTCTCCAAATCCATGACAGATAGCAATCTAGTTTGTTTAGGAGTTACCTGAGACTCAGCTTGAGCCTCCATATTTAACTTCATATTATGATTTCTCTTAGCTATCTGAGCAAACACACTTTGAATTAAAGGAACCTGATCATGAACATGTTCTCTGGAAGATGGAGAAGTAGGGGCACCTTCTGTCTTTCCTAACTGAATCACCAAACAGGGTTGTGCTAAAGACATTGCATCCTAAAGCTCGGTCCTTTTTTCTGCTTTAGATTCTTCCTCTTCCAGATCAATAACTTCCTCTCTAACCCTCTTGACCCCTTTTTCTGTAATGTTATGGGTTTCAATCTCTGTCCCATGAGTGTTTTTCAAACCTCCATTTGCCAATTTCTTTGTTTCAGGTCTACTTTCATGTACAAAGGCTAAATAGCCATTCTCCAGTCTTCTTTTTGAAATAATTTGATGAGGGTCATAAGCCCACTCAACCACCTAGAAAGGATACATATCATTCAACAATCTTTTAACCTATTGGGCAGCCTATCTGGTGTTTACAATGAAGGGTCCCACTGATTCAGGCAACTTGAAGAAGAAGCCTTTCTTCATAGGAACAAAATGAACTTGATCAACATTTAAGCTCTGCCTAATAAATTCAAGGGCAAAAAGCCTCATTGGCACAAATTTAGGTAACCTGTAAGGCTTGATAGAGACTCCATACAGCCTAATCTCTGCATATTCTTCAATGATGAACCAATCTCCACATCTCACATCCTTACTCAATTGAAGACACTCTTGAGATTTAGGGAGGAAAGATGGGGGTAGGCTTCCATTCAAAATTTTATAAGCCACTAGAAGGAATAAAGAAGTAAATTCAAATAAACCACTATCTCCTGGATCACCCCTTATCAAGTCTGTCCAGAATACCATTAACTATTTCTTTTTACTGATATCAGCAACATTTAGCCCCAAATCAGAAAAATGTTCAGAATTCTGGTACAAAAATAAATAAGTAATGACTGAAGGAAATTTGAAGGAACCAGTGAGAGGGAAAGTCATAAATTGATTATTGATAGCATCTACCCAGAATACTGGAATGTCTAGTACTATCTTAGGCTTCATCATTAAGGAGAAAAATCCCAGCACAACTTTATCTACCTGCTTAGGGTCTTCTTTCCCTAGAATCTTGGCAATTACTTGCAACACAGGTCATATGTCAACTATAAATATTTCTAAAGATAAGAGATTACCATCTAGGGGGAATTGACCAGATTTAGGTGCCAAGAAAGAGGTAACATGAGAGAGCTCTTGAGGAGACATGTTATCATAATAAGAAATCATGGATTCTTCAGTAAAGGTGGTGTAAATTCCAGACACAGGGTAATTCAAAGCTTGGTGTATTAACTGTGAGGTTACTTGAAAAACATTCTCCCTTGATTGATTCATTACGAAACACTTCTTGGGGTACATTGCTGAGGCTAGCCATTGAATAAATTTAGGAAATAAATGAGTTTTGGGGACAAAAGACGTTAGAACACCTAACCTAACCATTGCCATGAATATAGGAGACTTCTTATGGTTCAAAATGACCTCTTGATACAGTGAAAGATGTTTAATTGCACAAAGGGTATCAAAAATATCTCGTTCAACATCCAATAATGGGGTATGGATAATTGATGAGGAACTTACTTGTTTGGCCATGGGGATTGTTTGTTGGTGACAGTTGTCGGGACGGTCGCTGACTCAGATTTGCTAAACTGGCTGCAAGGTTGCTTAGTACTAAAACAAAAGACTAATACAACGGTATTTTGCTTGTCCTTTGTACATATAATATTCAAGCGAGGGGAAACCTGTAATTAATGTAACTAATTAATGGAGTGGCAGATGGGGTGGCGGGGTACAGTGAATGAGGGTGGTAGATGACGTGGAGGAGATGAGATGGAGTGGAGTGATGGGGGTGGATTGTTGTGGGGGTAGGGAGTGTATGGGATGTTCATTGGGCTTGAACCCCCACAACAATCTCAGGCCGTAGATCTCAGTGAAACACCTTGACATCATGGTCAACTGTAGGATTTGAGCCTAAGTTATAACTCCTGCTCGTTGCTCCCCCAAAGAGCACTTTACCCGCTTCTCGAACCCACGCTTACTTAAATCTTTTGATACCGCTCGAATTTTAATATGGGTTAGGGCCCCACCTTACTTTGGATTTGAATGCCATAAAAAATAAATCACTGTTTTTAGACTTTCAAGTTCTCTTTTGAGTTTTTAGAACATAATATTTTTATTTTTTATTTTTTTATTTTTTATTTATTTATTATTATTATTATTTTTTTATGATAATATTACAAATAAAATTTAAACGACGATGGATGCTACAACATTGTGCACCAATACTACTGGAGTAGAGAAAGAACTTCGACTAGGTTGAATTATACCAACCTCTAGAATTTCTGCAACCATACGTTCAATTTCACTCTTTTGGGCATAGGGATATCTGTAAGGCCTTATGTTTGGAGGAACACTTCTTGGAATCAAATGAATAACATGGTCATGATCACGAATAGGTGGGATACCTTTGGGAGTCTCAAATACCTTGGAATAATTGTCCAAGACTTTTTTAGAGATCTGGAGAAGTATATGATTTCGATGTGGGAACCTCTAGCAAACATAATTGTGTAATCACGCCTCATTTTTCTTTCTTTAGAAGCTTTGTCATTCCATTAGAGCTGATTATCTTTCTTGGTTTCCCTATGATACCTCTTAATTCAACTTCCTTTCCTTCCGAAGAAAATTTCATGAAAAGTTATTGTACCCAACATTGGACTCCTAGTACAACATCAACACCACCTATTGGAATGGAAAGAATTGGTCTATTCAATACATATTCACACATGTTTAGCTTGATATTATGGCACTTTCTAGAGCAATTTATGGTTCCTCCACTTGCAAGCATCACTCGACACTCTGGTGTTGGATATAGGAAGCAATTCAATTCCTTGGCTATCTTAAAATGAATAAAATTATGGGTGCTGCCGTAATAAATAAACACTATTACCTTTTTCTCCTTGATATGTCCTTCTATCTTGATAGTTTGAGAAGTGGTAATTCCAGCTAATGCATTACAAGATATGGTCAGATTCATTTCTTCTTTCCCTATGGTTTGTTCCTGGTTTATATCCTTTTCTTTTGACGTTTCTTGTTCCTTTTCTTCCTCCTCTTCACAATCTATGTAAAATAATTTATTCTTAGCACACTTATGACCTTTAGTGTATTTGATATCACAACTGTAACAAAGCCATTTTTCTCTTTTTTTCTTCCAATTGTTGGGGGTGTCAAACTTGTAGGTTGTGGAAGGCTAGGGGAAACAACACTTCCATCCTTATAGTTGTGAGTGGTAGGCTTCCTTGTTGCCATAAATTTGCTTTCCATTTTTCTTGCCAACCTCAATGTCTTCTCCAATGAGTCAGGTTCCCAAAGACAAACCTCATGCTGGATGTTATCCTTTAAAGTCCCTATGAACACATCAATCCTATGCTCCTCTGGAATATACTTTACCCTTATATTCAACTTTTGGATGTCCTCAATGTGCTCCATCATTGAACCCTTTTGTTTGAGGTTTATCAATTGGCTAAAAAAAGTGTTTCTTTTTGCATCCTCATAATGTGCTATCATTTCTTCTGTAAAAATTGCCCAAGTGACAATTTGTTTATGAGAGCAAAGCCATCGATACCATACAAACTAATTTGGTTCCAAATATAAAGTTGCAATGTGTACCTTTTTTGTTTTGCACATTATGGAGATCAAAATATTGCTCCATATGTAGTATCCATGATACGGGATCCTTGTCAGCAAACTTCCTCATATCGATCTTTGGAACATGGTGGGTCTTCAATCCAATGTTAGAGTCTACGAAATCATGATTAACATTACTTTTGTTCTCATCATGGGTTTCCTTTACTACCCTTTCACCATTAGTAAGAATTTTTTGTACCAACTTAGTCAAATCTATCTTCAAATCTTCCATGTCACCTTTCAGTTTTTCTTCTATACTATCCATCTTAGCATCCATGCCATTCATCTTAGCTTCCATGCCATCCATCTTAGCTTCCACACCATCCATCTTAACTTCCACATCATTCATATTAGCCTCCACGCCATTTATCTTAGCTTCCATGCCTTTCTTTAAACCATCAATCTTATTTTCTGTTACCTTTTGTAAGAGTGAAATTTGTTGCACTTGGTCTCGTAATTTTGATATATCATGTTGCATTTATTCATCTTCTTCATGAGTCATGCTATAGCTTTCAATTTTCTTACTAGTTGTTTCCATTTTTTTTCTTCGGGGCATCAATTAATGATAATTATGCTTCATTATGCCCTTTGAACTTCAAACTAATTTTTCAACCCAAACTTATGCAAAATTTTAAAAAGACTACACACCTTTTTTCGCTTTGTAGAATCTCGATATTGAATCTGTTGTATCTCTGTAATTACGGATCTCCAAGGTTTGAAATTTCTTCCTATGGGAGCCCTCTGAGTCCTCTTTCCAATGCCACCAGTCTGATCAAAATTGCATTCTCCAAGAAAGGGTTATACCCAATCTCCCAAGATGACCCGAATATATATTTTTCAGTAGAGTGAACTTGTACGACGTGCCACATGTCACTGTTTCAACCTTCGGATGTGAAAAAGATATACAGAAAACTACAGTTTGTTCTCTTTCTGTAACCTTTTACGAAATTTCAATTTGATTCTTAAAGAGAATGTTATGACGATTTTCCCAAGGTCACCTTTTTGGAATGTAATTCGGTAATTTGTAAATTCCCTAACTTATTCAAATGATATCTCTAAAAATATAGCGATGCAAGATCTAAAATTCATACCCAAGGTTCATAATGATTTCATCTCAAATGGGTTTTTGTTTTAGCTTATGAAACTTCGTAGAGAAAAATTTATAGCGAAAATTCCACGATGGCCTATTTGGAGCAGTGAAACCCTAAAATCCAAAGCTATGATACCAAATGTTAAGAAGCCAGCTCACAAAAAGATAGAAGCGATATATCAATGACTTCAGAATCAACCTCTTCGAGGGGGAAACCTCCTTTAAATTACACAAATAAACAATTCTTGGATGATACAATTGACAAAACCTCCTTTTTATATAGGAGTCTAAGGGGTCACAATATAATCAAAGCCGACATAACAATAATAATATAAGGGCACAACAATAACAATAGTGGGCTTCTATGGGGCATAATAATAACAATATGGGGACAATAGGGATACAACAATAACAATAAGGGATACAATGACAATAGTAATGGGGGAATCACTAGTATTATAGGGACCTAACAGTATGTGACTATCCTAACCAATGTCTTACAACAATTATTGGCAAGTAACAATATTCCCACATGAGCTAGTGAGCTATATGACCACTAAAGCTGAGGATAAGCCAAATGAATACTAGAAACATTTACATTCTTAATAAGCATCATTAGCTAGATCATACTACACAATATAGAGTGGAAGCAGGATCATATTAAACATCAAATGGTCCAATCAAGTTATATAATTCAAGATCTCTTCCACAGTGTAAATGTGTGCATCCCAAAGCCTTGTTAACTTCTTTTGTGAAATGGGTTGTGTATAGAGAGTATGTAGATAGAGGTAACTTCCTTCTATAAAATGGTTAACCATACAATTAACAAAAACAAATTTTATGTATGATTGATAAATATGCAACCACTTTTAATTCAAACCAAAGAAATGTTTAGTCATGGGGTTATATCTAGAGAATAGAACAAATTGACCTTCAGGTCATTAATGCTATTGTGAGGTCACAATTTATAAATTCTTTGAAGATCTCTTATGCAAACTGGTTATCCTTACAACACATTACAAATCTCAAAAGGTGGAAAATTGGATGCTACTTCATACTTCCAATGATCTATAATGAACTAATTTAAAAGCACATTACTTAGTAACACACATTTCCTTCAATGTAAGTGCATTGTGGGTTGGTGTTAGGTTACTAATTTGAGCCATTTTATAATGGTCGTAAGTCTTTGGCATCCCATTCTTAATAATGAGGGAGAGAGGTTATTAATGTATACATATATAACTGTGAAATAATATCTCATTCTTCCTTTATTATGGTTATGCTTGATGAGGGAGTCAACCATGTGTGCACTATGAGTATTAACACTAGAAGATATTGGGTGTAGAGGTGGCAATCTACTTTTGTTGCAATCCTACGAAGATGAGTTTATGACTTCCACTAAAATATATTATCATAGAAATATCTCTTAATATTGTGGTTGGAGGTCATATAATGATGACACCTCTTACCTATATGTTTCCTCTTCTTCTATAGGAGGTTATCATCTAGCCTTATTTAATTAGAGTGAATGAGTTTTCAAACTTAGTGGTTTTGTTGAGAATATGACAATCCTATGTTTTCTTAGACTATTTTTGGTTCGCTGATTACATTGAACACCATAAGAGTTTAGTGCATTGATTTGATTTGTGATTTTTGCTCAATTCATTGTGAAAATATATGTTCATTTACAAGAGTTTATACCAATATTAGAAACTCAAGATTCAAGTTTATATACTAATGTTTATTTTCTAGTACTTGAGTTCTTAATTTGTCTCCTATTTGATGAATAGACATACCATTGGAACATGGAACTTATATTATGTGTACTTGTTAATAAGTTAGTCACAATATTGGCATAATTGATACCACTTCATGTCTTAATTATCTTTATGTCTAAGCAAATCATATTCGTTAGGCATTGTCTTCACAAATTCATCCCATATAATGATGGACTAATGACACTCCTCATGTTCTTAACATGAGATTCCCAACCTTCTTTAGTGATCACTAGCCATATTCTTCGCATCGTCAAGCTTTGGTACCTCAAAATATAATTTTTGTAAATAAACAACTTGTTAGGTGATTTGACGTCAAGCATGACTTCAATGGTGGAATGTTGCGGCCAATATTCACCTTGAAGACATTACATCCTTAGAACAATCTCTATCTATTAATAAATCCACTAAACACTAACTAAACACCATGAGGGCTTCTTGTTATTGACCAATATCTTACCACATTCATTGATAACACAGATTTTTAAATTTGTTAAAAATGATGTCAATATATTATAATTAGGGGTAAAAAAAGTATTTAACGAAAATAAGAGTTTCATTTATTGATAGGATGTATTAAGAGTGGGGTTCCACACAATTATTTTTGAAAGATATTTATTAATATATAGTAAAATTAGAATAATTATTTAATATCTTATACACGGGCACTATGTCATCGATTCATAAAATGAAAACCCATGAAAACCCATATTAAATATTAACACATAAATAAACCATAGTATATGTATATGTATAATTGGAAAAAATATTTTAACATGTTTTATACAAATTTTATATAAATAAATAATATGTAATAAACATTCTCCTCCTTAAAATAATAAAATGAAATCATCTTTATCAAAATCATAATGTATATATTTGAAAGTTTCATAACAAGTTTGAGTGAATCACTACTTTTGAACGCTGCAAATAATTAAGCTTCACAAATAATCTAAACTTGTTATCTATGATTTAGAATTAATTTTCTTATTTGAATCATGGACCTTATATGGAATTATTTATATTTTTTTTGGATTAAATGTGTATTACTTAAAAATTTTAAAATATATTATCAAGAGTATGGTATTTTTCTAGTGTTTATAGTATTTGGTCTCAATCTACTTCAATACAATGCATATACATTGACCATTTATTGAAAAACAAGTTTATCTAAAATAAATAACAGTTGTTGATTACAATCAAAACTACCATATATTGTATTGCATATAAAAGTAAGACACCTGCTAGAAGTGATAACATAAGATCAAAAACTTGAGGAAGTCACTGGAGGTGGATCTTAGGCACTAGCCCCTGAGGGAGCTGGAGGTTTAAGTTCACACTGGAGGTGACTCTTCAGGTGGGCTAGCTAGGCATATATACTTGCCAAGTAAAAACATTGATAACACTAGACCCGCTTAATTTCATTACAAGTAGAGTTAATATCATTCTAGTTATCATGGTTCTCTTTCAAGGCCTTACCAAGAAGGGTTTTCATTTTCCAATGGAGGGTGATGGAGTTCAGGTATTAGCTCTAACTTCCTTTGGTATGACTAGAGTTGGCAACCTAGTGGGATACCTCCTCCAGGATTTTAGAATCAGAGAAAGCTTGACAATCATTGGTAGTGAGGGCCTTGAGTGAACAAATCTCTTCATGAATTTCGGGATGGGTATTAGAATGAAAGATAACGACATCTTCTTGGGCCTAGGATTATGCACATGGCCTACCTTGGGGGCCTAGGCTTATGCACATGACCTACCTTGGGGGCCTTGGTTGCTACCACCCCGATGACTACACATACATTTCCGGCACATAATGCACCAATATAACAGAACCATACAAAACAACTAAGTGTTGAGATTTGTAGCTTGGAAGGTATTGCAAACCCTAGGTTTATGGATTGTGGAGGAGTTGGCACACAAGTGTGGCTTTTGGGCATGAAACCAAATCCTATGGGATTTTCACTTGAACATATGGGTGTGAATCCATGAGGAGATTATACATGTGATATATGGAGATGATAGAGGACATTGAGATGAACCAAACACAATGAAAATCATCCAAATCTGAGGTGTAGAAGTCAAGATATGATTTTTTAAAGATTATGTGTGGGTTTGTGGTGCAAATGACAAGTCAACCTTGGCTTGAGGAGGTTCCATTTAGGGATAGATGTTACCACATGATACATGTATAAATAAGAGGTAAGGGAGACCTCATTTCACACATCCAATGTGCAATCACATCAAGGATAATCTCTGAAATGGGCAACAAAGTTTGAGGCTAAGGAAGATGAGTTTTTGGAAGTGTCTTGGCACTGTTTTGGAGTGAATTTCTTACTGGAATGAGGCCACATTTTTTATGGAGGAGGATGAATATTTATGTGCTATTATATGTGTGTGTAGTCTCTGTTATTGGTCACCGATACCTGTTGTAGGAACAACGTGTAGTGGAGGTTGTTTTGAGGTCCGTGAGGCCTAGTAAGGGTCTTCCCTTCAAGGCGCAACCTCTAAGAATGATAGTGTGGGAGAATAGGGATAGATTGTATCTAGAACAAGGGTATTATCATTTGTTAGAGGCTACATATCTTGTTGCTTGTGGATATGTTGTTATAGGATGCATTGAGGAGGAGCCTTAAGCCCTACAACAAGTGCTTTGGATGCCCTATAGGACAAAAAAGTTAGCAACATGACTGGACAAGGGAATACAATGATAGGAGCTATGTTTTTGGGTGTTGCAACAGTGTGACTTCAACCCTAACTAGTCTTCTATAAGCACAAATCCCAAGGAAAAGAGGTGACCAACAATGTGTTAGAGTTTGTGCCCTCTTGTTGGTGTTTATTTGCTATAGGATGTGGGTCCAGGTTGGACTAGTTATGGGAGACCGTTAGTATCCAAGAGGAAGGGTATTCCTAGTAGTTGGATGCCCTAACTAGAAGCAAATGCTACAATAAGGATTGGTCACTCATGGCCTGTTGGAGGGCAGTGTGAGAGTGAACCAAGTGTGGATAGTGGATTGGGAATTTATGGTCAATTGGAGGGAAACGTGATAATGCCCAAGTTGGAGCCTGGTGTGCACCATCTTCATGGATTTAGGTGGTTGTTAGAGTGGCAGTTGAAGATCTCAAGGGGCTGATCAACTAGGAGCAGTTTGAGTAGCCCTAGGCTTGTGTGTGGAGAAAGAAATCTATAGCAGGAGTTGGGTAGTCCTCCTAGCTCGTGTTCATTGTGGGAGAAGGACATCTTGCAGTGATAGGTGGCAACCCTTCGTGCCCTATGTTAGTCTTCATTAGAGCAGTGCATGAAGACTATAGTGGGAAAAAGTCATTGAGTACCTAAGGAGCAGTAGTGGCCAGTTGTGAGTTGCTCACAAACAGAGTTGTGAACAACTCAATAGGAGTCTAAATGTGTTGCGCCCTTGACAGACTAAGGCACAACTAGTGAGCAGATTGGATAGTTGAGGTTCAATGGACATATGGACTTGGAGCATTGATAGAGGCAAGTTCTGTAGATCGAGAGCTGGAGGACTGAGCAGGTACATGGTACGATCGCGAGGAGTTGAGAGAGTGTGCTACAGCGAGATGGTCAAAGTATCTTGTTGAGGGTAGATTGGCTGTTGATGAACTAAAACTAAGCCCCAGTTTTTGTATCTTGTACTAGTGGATGTATGAGGGCCATTGTCCCTGGTACGAGAGTCCTAGACTGTTGTATTATTCAGTTTGATTAATATAACAAAATTGGGTTGAAAATTTGTAAAAATTTGTGTACATTTTGTGCACTAGTAGGTTTACCATTGTGTATATCCTGTTGTGCAAAGTAGACTTGTTGTGATACTTGGTTTGATAACGTTAGTGATTTAAGATTTTATCCTAGACACCAGTATCATGGAAAAACAACACTAGGTCCAAACAACCTTGGAATGAAAGGAAAGGGGCTAAGAAAACCAAAATGAGGGCAAAGTCGAGAGTTGATGGGGGTTTAAGCCAACACAAAATGCCACAGAGCAAGTTGCAGTACAAACCACTAGAAAATACATTGAAACCACCTAACTTGTGACAAAGAAACACATAACCGAAAGAGAAATGAATTGAGCCAAATGTAAGATATAGTACCATGATGGAAGCAACCAACGATGCCCAAGTCGTTAAATGCACTTGCACTAGAGAAAGGATGGCTCCATTTGCAATTGTAGCCACCAACTTCAGAGAAATCCACACAGTCTAGTAAAATATTGGCTCGGCACATCCAAAGCTAATTGCTAGTCCAACAGTGAACTTCCCCTACGAGCACTAGGTCTCTCCAGATGCATAAGCCAAACTTGGATGCATGTGGAGACAATTCACCTCGGCACCATTGTCCAAGGCAAGTGGCCTCACCTCAGGGAGAGATAATGACATAAACCATGTTTCTACAAACTTATCTCCACACGCAAACCCACCCTTACTAGTAATTTGATAGATTAATCCCACCTGTGTTGGGGAAGGAACCTCAACACACCATAAAGGTCAAAGAGCAGAGTCTCTCTACAGAGAGTAGTTAAACAAATGAGGACTTGCCATGGTATTGAATTCGAAAGAAGTGTTTCATATGTGTAGTGCATGGGGTAGGTTGACCACACCACCACTTGCCTACATCCCCCCTCTTAAATGTTATGGGAGGCGACGAGGTAGCCGACTCTCCCCTAACCTCCAACAACACTTCATCTACCACCGAGATCAAGGAAATCTCCTTAATTTTTAAATTAATATAAAAAATTATAAATTTTTTTTAAATTCAAAAATATTATTTTCACAAATAATAGTTAAACTCATTTAATATTATTGAGTATATTTATTTATTACATATTTTAATAAAATATGTAAAATTAACTAATACTCGATTATATTAATAATAATTAATTAAATCAACTTTTAGAATATAAAAAAAAAAAATTATATAATTATATTAATTAAATGGTTAAGAGCATGTGTTTCCCTCTAAGAGGTCCTAAGTTCAAAACCAGAGGGGGTAGATTATGTATGCCTTCGTAGACTTAGCAGTGAAATCGTTGTGTGGAGGTGGATCCCTTATTCCACAAACAAAAGAGTCTCATACACCAATTTGGTGTCTGGCTTAGCCGTGCCATTAAAAATAGATAATAACAATAATAATAATTAAATATATTTTAATAATAATTAATTAAATCAACTTTTGAAATATAAAAAAATAATTTTATATAATTATATCAAACATATTTTTCGTTACCTATAATGTTAAGTTTAAATATCATTACATAAATATTATATAAATATTTAATTATTTATAAAAGTTTACGGGCATTGTCTTTGGACATATTGCTCTTATCTCTGGTTTTTGAAGGCTTGAAGTAAACACTGGTAGACGGGTTCACGGTGGGTTTGTTTGCTAGTTTTTATTTTGGTTTTGGCAGGGAAGAATTATGGTGATGGATTTTTTTTTGGGCTCTAATATATATTTCTTGTTGTAATCTTGGCCTATCGCATATGTTGACTCATGGTTCTAATATACATTGTAATCTTGGCCTATGGCATTTCTTGTTGTAATCTTGGCTTATGGCATATGTTGACCCATTGTTGTTACCTTACCTTGAGGTTTTAGATGGTATAGTCCGGGCCTTTTTCTCAAGGCATAGTTCTGGTCTCTAATTTTTTTGTTTCAGTTTGTGAGTAGCAAACATTATATGTTAGGGGTGTTTATATTTATTGTAGTGTCGAGGAGACTTACATTATTATATCTCTTGCAATGTTTAGATATTTGATTTCAACATACAATTCCTTTTATTAATAAAAATCCTTTATACGCATTTATAATATATATGTTATCAATAAAAATCAAATGTGTTAATTATTTTCAGCAATCATAAAATTATTTATTTTCACAATTAAATTGATCTTAGATCAAAATCAACTTCTCTAATTAATAAATTAACTATATTTTATTTTTAATTAATTTCACATCAGTGTTGTCCTCTCTATTTCTTACACAACCCTAAGGGATGCACGCTACACCGAAACCACGAAGTCCATATCCTTCCTTTGACCAAGTTATATGCGACTATTATTCATAGTGTTAAAGGGTTACTCGTGTCCCATTACCAATGTTTATATGGTTAAAAGTTCCATCATGCATCATTAGTTGAACTTTTCTCTCTACTATTAAAATATAATACCGATTAGGTAATCATGAGGACAACCATCTCATTAAGATATATACGCATACAATTGTACCAATATATTTAATTAAATATACTTATCATGGCATCTTAAGTTATACATAATGATTGACCATTTTCCTAATGGAGTCGAAAACTAGAGCTCGGAGGAATTAGGGTTTTGAACAAGGGCGACAAATGCGAGCAGGTAATGATGGAAGGGCTTGGAGGAGAAGCTCCACTCCCTCCTACAGTAATGTGGTTTCGAACAGAAGCAAAGAGGCGAGTCTGAACAATTTCCGGAATCCACCTGAGGCAGAAACAAAGACAATTGACACTCACAAGCTGGGAAGCAACATTTCCCAAGAAAAGGAAGGGACCCACAAGGAAGCTCGGCGAGAAAAGATTCCTAGTGACACCAGTGAGAGAACTGAGAAAATGTCTGCAATGGGACCATGTAAGCCCAAGGATAACATTAAACCCCGGGTGGTCTTAAATGATTCGGCCCTACAGGTGCATAGAGAACATATGGCGACTTATGCGGTTATTTGCAAGTTCATGGGCATATGGCCGACGGAAAAAGCACTGTATACTTGGATAAGAAATAACTGGAAACCGAAGGGAGAAATAAATCTACATCTTGGCTCCAAGGGTTTCTTCACAGTGGTTTTCACTAACCTAGAAGACAAAGACAGAGTTTTCGAAGGAGGACCCTACTTCTATGCTGCTGCAGGACTTTACATGCGACCCTGGGTGATGAACTTTGTTCCAGAGCAAGAAACTTTCACTTCGGTCCCGGTATGGATTAGATTATACTCCTTACCTTTAGACTACTGGCTATCGGAATCTTTAAAAGCTATAGGTAACAAATTAGAGCATTTCATAAAGATTTCAGAGACGACTCTGCAGAGGACATATATCTCCTTTGACGCATATGTGTCGAGATGGACTTATTGGGAGCACTCCCGTATGAAGTCATCCTGGAAGTTTATGACGAGGAATGGATCCAGGTAGTTGACTATGAACACATCCCATTCAGATGCCGTAAATGTCATGAACATGGGCATCTCTTTAGAGACTACCCACTCAACAAAAGGGAGGAATTCTTAAAAACCAACAAAGGAAAAGACCTTGAAGGCTTCACCAAAGTGGGAGGTAGAGGAAAAGGAGGGGGAAAAATGTCCCAAAAGAAATCTAGCGAAAGCAAGATACCAAGTTATAACAGTTTCGAGATCTTAGAAGAAGAAGGAGGAGAAAATGGAATGCACAAGAAAACTGAAGACTATCAAATAGAAAAGGAAACAGAGGATAACATGGAAATCATACAGGAGCACAATGGACAAAAGGAGGACATACCAAGCATAATGGAACCTGGAAAGGACCTTGAGATGACCCCAAGCGACGGTGGTATGGAGGACCAAGACCTATAGGAGATCCTAGAGAGGGAGAACCTAGAACTAGAAAAGTTTTTGGAGCAAGGAATCAACACATGAATAGACTCTCTACCACAAGAGGAGTTTGATAGAGTACAACAACTATTCCTTCGAAGGTCTCACACAAAGGCAACAGGAGTTAAAAGGAACCACGATAGCCAGGAGAACCGAGGGGTTAAATCAAAGGAGAAAATAACAAGACACTCCACCAAGAACCCAGGCAAGAAAAGAGGACGTAAGAGATAGAATGAACTACTGATAGAGTGTGGAAAACTCATGATTAATTCAGGTAAGATGAAAGATCTCACCAGTTACTCTTTTACAAACCCCTCATTATGAAGCTTACAACCTGGAACATTAGAGGACTAGGAAGTAAAAGGAAACAAAGAAATCTTAGTAATAGAATAAAAGAAGAAAAACCAGATATGGTGTTTATTAAGGAAACAAAATGCTCCGTAGACAAAATAAGAAAACTGCACAAAAAATGGCTTATTAAGTACAATTATCTAGAGGTCAAAGCAAATAATTCAGCTGGAGGAATTCTTACTCTATGGAATCCTCAGAAATTTGGAATCTTGGATGCTGAGGCATCAAGAAACCACCTTTCAATGGTTATCCAACCGTTGGGGGACAAGGATAGCTACTTGATCACAAATGTCTATGGTCCTCAACTTCTGGAAGACAAACTCAGGCTCCTCACCTCTCTGGAAGAGCTGAGAGAGAGACATCCAGCAGTGCCCTGGATTCTGGGAGGGGACTTCAATATGATCAGATCTCTCACAGAGAAAAAAGGAGGAACCAAATCACTTGGTAGAGACTCAATAGCCTTCTAGAACTTCCTTAACAATATGAGACTAGTGGATATGGACACAATAAATGGCATCTTCACATGGAACAACAAGAGAGGAGGAACTTCCCAAGTAGCCTCGAGATTAGATAGATTCATAATCTCGGAGGATCTCCTTCTCACCGGCCGTAGCATGACTGCTTTCATCCTCCCTTTCGGAGGTTTGGACCACTGGCCCATCCAGCTGGAAGCCTCCTTTATTGGAACCCCGAGGAACAGACCTTTCAGGTTCGAAAATGTCTGGCTTACTCACCCTGATTTCATCACTAACATTGGAAAGTGGTGGGATGAAGAAATACCCACCCAAGGCACAAAAATGTTCCTCCTACATCAGAGACTCAAACACATCAAGAGAAAGCTCAAAGAATGGAATAAAAATGAGTTTGGAAATATATTCAAAGCCAAGGGAGAAGTGGAAAGAAAACTACAGGAAATTAATCAAATTCTCATCACAGAAGGCTTCACAGAGGAAAAGAAAATGCAAGCGGACTCACTTCAACAAGAATGGGACAAAAGATGCCAGCAGGAGGAAATCTTTTAGAGACAGAAATCCAGAGTGCATTGAATTAAGGAAGGGGAGAGAAACACCAGATTCTTTCACAAATCTACCATGGAACACAAAGCTCATAATAGAATCTCAAAACTTATAGATCCTCAGGGTACAGAGCAAAACACCCACAAGGAAATGGAAGTGGTTCGTAGTCAACCTAAGCTTTGGCACAGTTAGGCCTCGCAGTGGAATACCGTAGGCTGCCTACTTGTGGGTTCTACAGGAGAGCAGGCAATTAGAAAAATGGTGATGATTTTCTCTAAACTACGAGGCACAGGTTCAATTGGGTGGCTTAGTCGATTGGATGGCAGCAGTGCAAAGTTATCAGGCGTCAAGTGGTTACTAAGAGTCAAATAGTTCTCAAGCGTCAAGTGGTTATCTGGCGTCAAGCGGTTATCTGGCGACGAGTGGTTATTAGGCGTCAAGTGGTTTTAAGGTTATCAGGCGTCAACGGTTTCCAAGTTATCAGGCGTCCTCAAAACTTGAAGTGGTTTATTAGAAATGTCTCCGATGCCACTCAACGATCAACACGTGGCTTCCGGAGGAGAGAGAATACCGCCTTCATCGGGCGGGTATTCCTCCTGATATCTCCCTTGGCCGTTGGATCTTGTAGATGTAGATCAAGGGCTCTGATTTGTCGAGCTGGTCAGTGGGTCCGGGTACTCCCTCATGGACCCGAAATCTTTATTTTATAGTCACTATTCACCTCCTCGGATCCGAGCAAAGTTTGTCGGGTTAAGTTGTTTTTGTTCCGTTCTGCCCCTTGACTGCTTGACCTTGGTCCAAGGTTCGTGTGGTGGTGGCAGACTGTTTTGTTCACGAGTAGTTGACTCTTTCCCCAAAGATTGAAGTGATTGCTAAGTCTTTAGCCCTCTTCCTCTTTGGGTGTGATGTATTTTATGTATCATATTTTGAGTGACAAGATAATAGAAGAACTGACTCTTGCTTTAGCAAAAAAAAAGTTATACATAGATATTAGATAGACATGAAGCTGTTCAATATATATGTTTTCAAAGCGCGTGCTTTGCGCATATATATATATATATATATATATATATTTTCGATGTCATGTTTTGTTTTTATATATTAAATTAATTTTAATGTATAATTATATATAAATTTATTAATAAATTAATTATAATATATATTTTATTATTAAATATAGTTAAATTAAAATAAAAAATAATAAAGACAAAAATTTTATCACAAAAATAAAATAATCAATAAAATATTATATTCTCAAATTGGATGCTTCTGTGATTCATGATATAATGATTAAGATCAAATCACATGGAGAATTATTGGTCGACGCGTTTCGAACCTCAATTTAGGTTCATCATAAAGACCACATTGAGGAGAAAGATCAACACATTGCTAAAATAGATCTCAGACATGCAACAATCAGTGTCCAACGTTCAAAAGAACAATTAATAACAAAAAGAGTTAAAGGATAAAAATTAATTTAGTCAATAGTTATTTTTGACATTTTAAAATTAATTAATTATTATTTTTTATTATAAATAAACTATGATTTAAAATTAACCTTAAGAAAATAGGATTTTTTTTTTGAATTATTATTAATAAATATCACTATTTGTTTAAATGTGATAGGAAAGATTTCTATAAATAAACTATATTTAATTGATTTAAAATTAGTCTGAAGAAAATAAGAAATTATTACAAATTATTATTAATAAAAAGTATATATATATATATATATATATATATATATATATATATATATATATATATATATATAACAATAAGGATAAGCAAAGTCTTTCGGTAGAAATCACATAAGATAATTTTTTGGTCGACAAGTTTCGAACCAACAAGTGTGGTTCATCATCAAGACGAGAGGAAGAGGCAGACCATGGCATAGGCTTAAATAAATAACAATGTAGAGACATAATTTCAAGTAACGCTATATCTGAACAATAATATTTAAATTATAATATTAATTTGTTAACTAGTTTTTGAAAAATAATATTTAAATAATGATATTATTTCATTAAAATATTAATAGGTAACTGTTATATTAAACAACTATTTGGTTTTAATAATAACTGTTACCTATTAATATTTTAATGAAATAATATCATTATTTAAATATTATTTTTCAAGAATTAGTCGTTTAATATAGTCGTTACTTTTAGAATATTAATAGGTAACTATTATATTAAACGACTATTTGGTTTTAATAATAACCGTTACCTATTAATATCTAAATAAAATAATGTCATTATTTAAATATTATTTTTCAAAAACTAGCCGTTTAATATAGCTGTTGCTTAATAATATTTTTTAATATATTAATAAATTAATACTATAATTTAAATATTATTGTTCAAATATAGGCGTTACTTGAAATTATGTCTCTACATTGCTCTCTATTTAAGCCTATCCCAAGGTCTGCCTCTTCATCTGTTGATGATGAAGCACACTTGTTGGTTGGAAATGGGTCGACCAAAAAATTCTCTTATGTGATTTCTACCGAAAGACTTTGCTTAATTCATTATGGATCACAGAAGCTTGAATACAGAAACAATAAGGTTATTGCGAGGATTGACCATTTTCATCATCATAAATTCAGGGAGACCTTAGAAATTGAAAAGAGGTATGCTAATTTAAATTGACATGGTGGCTAGAGTACCAGCAGATGCTGGATTCCTGCACTTTCTTCCTAAAAAATTATTTATTTATTTATTTATTATTATTATTATTATTTTTTGTTAATCGCCTTTTTGATTAATTTTTTGCTCTCTTAAATTATTTTTATTTTTGGTGATATAAATAAGATTAAACCTAATATAATATTATATTCATTAATGAAGTTATACAGGGAGTTATATAATATTTTTTATTAAATCAATATATTATAACTTCTTACTTTATAATAATTTAATTTTCTTTAATTAGTTTCCCTCACCCTTTTGATAAAAACCCTTACTATTTTTTACCCTATACAATATTATTATATTATAAATTTTTATAATACTATTTGTTAATCTTCCTATTATCTAATTTATGTCTATCTAAAATTATTTAATATTTATAAGAATAAGATTAAAATATTAATACTTTTTAGAATATCATTTATAATAATATTCATTAATAGTATCTAATTTATGACTCTTAAAATTATTTAATAATTCTATGATTAGGATTAAGCCATTAATATTTTTTTTAGAATATTATATTCATTAATATAGTTATAAAGGGTTATTATTTTTTCTAAATTATAACTTTTTATATCATTATTTTATCAAAATTATTTTTAAATTCTATTCCCTTAAATTTTTTTGGTCAAAACCTTTTCTAATTCCTACCCATAGTCAAACTAGTTGTTACCCCTAACGGCTAGTTAGTAGCTCTCTACATCTATTTATCTCAGTGCTTGGATTTGATTCTTCATCTTGTCCTGAAGATGAACCACACTAGCTAGTTCGAAAAGCGCCGTAGACAAGAATATCTCTTATGTGATATTTTCCGAAAGATGTTATTATAATTATTATGGATCACATAAATCTAAGTTAAAAAATAATATCACTATTTACTTAAATGTGATGTGAATGAAACTTGCTATTATTTGGTTGAATACTATCATAAAAAATTAAAAAAATATAATTAACTAATATTGTTTATATTAAGATACATATACACTTTCATACACACACACACACACACACACACACACACACATATATATATATATATTATTTTAAATATAATAATAAGTCATCTTAAATTGAAAATGTGGAAAAAAAAACTATAATCATGAAAATGGAAATAATAGCAAAATGAAAGAAAAAAATCAAAATAAAAACTAAAATAAAAAGGAAATAAAACTAAAAACAAAAATTAGTAACTAACAAAACTGGAAGTTACTAAAGAGCCCATAATAAAACCTCAACCAATCACTTTACAAATAAATAAATTTAAATAATAATAAAAAATAACAAAATGAATTCCCAATGTTAAACTATGAATAAGCCGACATAATTTTTTGGTAAAAAACAAAATGTTAAACTATGAATAAGCGGACATAATTTTTTGGTCAAAAACAAACTAATACGTATTCAAAGAAAAATTGAATGTGTAATACCATGCAAAAGGTGTAATAATACCTAACGAAATAGAAAAGTAAAATATAAGAATTTTTATTTTGAAATGAGTAAAATAAAAGTAATAAAATATAAAAATGATATTGTTTTTAATTAATATAAATGTATGGGGTGGAAAAAGGGGGAGCGATTCTCATTAATCTCGAAAGAATACTTGCTGACCAATAGGCCTGGGGCTTGGAAAATAAGTCCAACAACCAAGTTGAAGCTTATGGCTTATATGTTGAGCTCATTTTAGCACACCGAATCAGAATTAAGGAAGTGACAATTTTGGGTGACTCCTTCTTGGTCATAAAACACATGCATTCTACTCTGCAGCCCATAACAATAAGCTCAATCAGCTGCTCCAATGTGCCCTTGGTATGCTTCCTCTTTTTGCTAAATTACATTTTTTTTCATATCTTAAGAGGCCTAAATGCAAAAGTGGATACACAAGCCAACAAGACATGTCAATTGAATGAAGGACATATAGTGGTCAATGGAAATGAAAGTTTCCTACCCATCCCCTAAGTTTACAATGCTTGTCTCTTTAATCCTATCTCCCTCTCCTAAGACCCTAATCATCTTGCCCATTAAACCTAAATGATGCAGGAACATTAAACCCAAGAGAAAATCATTGTAATTAAGTAGACATAGGGGGTCATGTATTTCTAAAAAGTTGGATTCCTAAGTGATAACTTAATGTAATTTAGACCTTTAAGTGATTTAACTAGATAATGAGAGGAAATTGTAAGTGCTCTCAAATAAATGAGAACATGAGTCGGAAATAATGACAGAAGAGCCTAAAGTCAATTAGGACTCTTTAAACATTCCATGATTTGAGGCACAAAAGAGAGACTTTAGGAATTAATTAGAAGTGGACATATTGGATAGAGAATTTACGAGTCAGTTTAGTAGATATAGGAGTCGAACTAGGATAGTTCAACAGAACTCCTGGCATATATGTAAGCCTACGGGCAGAGTCAAAGAGGGAGGCCACAGATATTGAAGATCAGGTCTGTGAGAGACAGAAGTCTCATTCTGTAATCATTGTTGATATTTATTAATACAATCAACTCAATTTCAAGTTGGAATGCGTGTTTCGAGTGTTGAATTGTATATGAACTCGTAGGTTCTGTAACAGGGGTTGTAGGCAGAGTGCAGAGCACACAGAGAGAGAAAATGATATAGAGATTTGTTATGAATCATTGAATCCATTCGAAGGACCAAGAGGATAGTTAAGCCAAGAGGGAGAGTGCGAATAAAAGTAGCAGAGGACGGGAACCTTCAGAAGAACCGAACCACAGAGGAAAAATTGAAGAAATCACGTAGAAATCAAGTAAAGTGGAAGAACAGAGAAGTGAAGAGGAATGCATAGGAGCCGTTTGATTTGGAAGATCAACGGTCTAGATGAGGTCGCTGAAGAGGGAGGCAAAATATCGCATCGGAGGAATTAACTATAAAGATTAAGTCCCGCAAGTGTAAAACCTAGTTTACACTAAGAAACAATGCAAAACATAGTTGGAATTGAGTTCCAGACTTGAATTATTATAGAGAGTGGTCTAATCCATATCAGGTCCGTAAGGATTGATTGGATCAACGCTTTGAAGTGATAGGGGTCCGACTATATAAAGAGTGATTGCGATAATGCGATGGATCCTAGACAGTTAGATCGAGAGTCGAGATCGCCGGCCTAGATCTAATGCTAAATCACATATCACCGCTTTGAAGCAGTCATGGGGTAGTACAATGGAACGCCGATATGCCGATAGCGATAAATCGGCGATCGAAGAAGGCAGAGGTCAGAGCAACGCTATGGAGCGAAAGATACAGGCCCAATGATAAATATAGTCGCGGGTTTAATGAATTTGAAGTCCGCTATATGTGTTCAGAGCAAAATTTCCATGTATTCCCTTCGTATTATGTTAAAGTGTTGAAACACTTCCGATAGTCGCATATCGAAGGGGAAGGGGTGATGAGGCACATATGAAATGTGGCCTGCGCAAGTCCCGATAACCGATAGCAATTGTGATAGAGGTGTGGAGTACTAAAGAAGGTATGTTTTTGGTAATTATTTCAGCATCTTTTCATTAGAACTTATAAACCTTTTTGCATCATGAACTCAGAAAATGATAAGGAATTGTAATAAAACATGTGAGATTAATATGCAAGACAAAAACACTAACAATTTTCATTTCCTTATGCAGGAAGGAGGAAAAACGCAAATTTGTCGTTCCAAAGGAAAGGACAAGGACGGGTTAACCGTTGTCCCTTTGACGGGAGACCGTATGCAAACAAGGCAAAGCTAATCAAAGCGAATCAGCCCTGGAAAGGTAGTGGAGATATCGGCTCGGCGCAGGAAAGGAAAGAGATGAATGAGGACTAACGGTTCGGTGAATCCCTCAGGATCCTTGATCCTGAGGGATCGCTGTTTTATCTATTTCTGCACTTAGATATCTCCGCCTTCACCCTTATAAAAGGGGCAGCACTGTTAGCTTGAGAGAGTTGGTTATGTTTTTATGTAATTTCCTTTAAGATCAAAACTTTGATCATCGAGTCTCGTTAAGAATCGATCTATTGTAATTTCGCTTTATGCATTAATACAAACTTGGTTACTATTTCATCTCTGAGTCTGGAATAACTTCAAGCGGTGTACCCCTGGAGGCTAAGGGCCCGGCCCTGGAGGACACTTGCTCCTGTACTATTACATTTGGTTTATGCGTGGTTTACTGATCAGTGTGATTTGGTAATCTGATGTGTTTTATTAGTTTACATCACATGCTTTGTTATGTTTACTTTACTCAGACATAATTATTACATTGACTCTGCAACGTATCATTGTTATTTTAAGTGTTGATATAATACTGTCAGTCTTTACAGAATATTGTTGTTGTTCAATTACAGAGCCTCTTTGCCATGCACTTATTCATTAGTATTACAGAATTCATCTTAGCGATTATGTTCTTTGTGATTTTGGATCTATAGACATTGCTGTTCCATTCTGAAATACAGTCGTAATCTTTTATAACTAAGAGTGATAACTGGTTTACCGAGATCAGGTTACTATTAAGGTGTGCTGTGTGCATATATGGTTTTGAAGTACCGTTCTGTAATTTATCATTAATCAATGCTGTTCCATTTTGGTGTGTTGTTCAATTTGTCCTTAAGAGTGAAGGATTGCCATTAAATTCCTGTAGGTCACGATTCGTGCATTTGATCTTGTAGACTAAGGTGTTACTGCTTGCTAGAATTAGTTGCTGTTACAGTTTCCTGTTTGTTGTTCTATTTCAGATTTGTTGTTCCATTTCTTATTTCGATGTTCCATTTCTTACTTGTCGTTCTATTTCCTATTCTTTGTTATTTTGGTGTGAAGAACGATCTAGGGGTGTAGTGAGCACTGACATTTATTGCCGGGCTCCCAGATCCACGATCTGTTCTCTGATTTACCTTAGTTCCATCAATTTACAAAGGGATGAGTTATTGCTACTGAACCCTTGACTGATAACTTGCTTAGTTTTCTGAATGAGTAGTTTAATCTTTTGAAGTAGTTTACTGTAAACAAGCATCCGTTT
Organism: Pinus tabuliformis; assembly: GCA_031772625.1. Lineage (NCBI taxonomy): Eukaryota > Viridiplantae > Streptophyta > Pinopsida > Pinales > Pinaceae > Pinus > Pinus tabuliformis. Next base: position 677,253,087 of record CM062812.1, on the reverse strand, counting down.
ACTCTTGTATTTCTGAACACTGTACTACTAGCATTACTCTGACAAATGACAGCCTCAGACTGAGACACTCTTTGAAATAACAAAACGTTCCTAGATTGACAACTAATGTGAGGTAATTAGAGGTGAAAGAGACCCTTTTTATAGCTCCACATTTTGGCGCCGTTGCCGGGGAAAGAGTGTAGCCATTTGTTCTTTTTTCAGAGTGGTGTACGAACCTGCTAGGGAAGAATTGGGTTTTGAAAATGGAAGGTAAGAACCTACATGTGGAGCATGTAACAACCCTGCTCCCCTGTCCGCTTTCCTACAGATTTGCTGCTGTTTTGTTTGGGTAGAATCTAGTAGTTGATTTGTGTGCATGACTAAGCAGAAAAAGCCATAAAAGAATTCCAAACCTCTACCCAAGCCAGAAAAAGCTAAGGGGCCAGTGACCCTTGGCCGATAAACCTTCATAGACGAAATCATCAAGAAAGCAGAATCTCAGCCTTCAGAAGGACCCAGAAAAGTTATTTCTAGACGGCCTACTAGTTCCCTTCAGGCCACAGGATCACCATCTATAGCCTTGGTTGAGGTGCATAGTCAAACTGAAGAGAAGGATTTTCAAGAAATTGAAAATTCTACTCCAGAACTATTGCAAGAATGGAATTTCAGAAATCTTTGTGAAGGAGAAGGAGAAGGAGAAACAGGGGAAACTGAGGAACCAAGTTTTCCTATTGGAACAACTCAGCCATTGAACAACCCAGACAAGGGAAGTGCTGCAAAAATCATTGTTGAAGAAACTCAATCTCCTCAGACATTAGGCACTCTCATTATCCCAGACAGAGGAAGTGCTATTAAAACCAGTCCTGTTAAAGCCATTCCTTCTCAACCTAGGAATACCCTCCTAGATATCCCAGAAGGTTATTGGCATATATTCGACCAAATGGCTCAAAACCAGCCAAACACCCAAACCTCTACATTGCAATACCCCATAGTGGACACTGCAGCAAATGTGCCCATGAAAGCAACACCTCTTCAACATATCCCTACATTCCACGGTCTTACATCAGAAGATCCGGATGCATTTCTATTTGAATTCGATGTGTTATGTAGGGGATATGATTACACCACCGACCCCTAGAAACTAAAATTATTTCCCTCTACATTAAAAGGGGCTGCATTAAGATGGTTTATGGGATTAGGTGGTAGGGTTATAAATAATTGGGATCAAATGAAAGAATCTTTTCTAAAGAAATATCAGGACTATTGCAGGTCTAGAGAACTGAAGGATGAAATATTCCAAATGGTAGCTAGACCAAATGAAACATTAGAGGAGTATGTGGAACATTTTCAATATAATCTTCAAAGATCTCCTTATGCATCACTACCTTTACCTGATAATGTGTTGAAAACAACATTAATTAGGGGCATGAAGGAACAATGGATCGAAACATTAAATATTATGGGAAAAGGAGATATTTATCAGGAAAATTTTGCTGACATTATTGACTTATGTATCAGGAGTTCGAGAGGTAGCACAAGATTGAAACCAGCAGAACATGATCGGTTTGTAAGAGATAATAAAATTTTGACAGAAGGAGTAATGCGTGCAGAAATTGGAAATCTATTGGAAAATTCTAAAACTGATATACTAGGATGCTAACTACACAACTTGATGTTATGCAGGCCAAGCAGAAGCAAATGGAGGGAGAACAGAATTTGGCAATCTTCTGTCCCCGATGCAGGAAAAAACATAGCCATAAGGAGTGTCCACTAGATGCAGTCCGAACATGTGCCATCTGCACAAAAGATCACCTTACAGAAAGTTGTCCCTCACTTCCTGAATTAAAAGCAGTATATAAGGAAGTAGAAGAAGAGCCAAAATCGGTATATTTGCTCAACCAGCGCCGTTAGTGGCAGCTGCGACAATCTGGTATTTTTTCGGACCCGACCTCTTCTTTTCAGTCTCCGCAGTATAATGCTCAACAATATAATATGTGGCAAAGTCAATCCCAACCCTTGCCCCCAAATTGGTCACCTCAGTCGTTTCCTTCATCAACCTCGCGGCTGAATCAGGCAAGCCCATCTGGTTGGCCGAATTTTCCCTATACTCCACCATATTGGCAAACTAACGCAAACCCACCACAATGGACTCCGCCTACTTCACAAAGTTCAGCCTGGCAGACAAACTGGCAAAGACCGATGCATTAGCCAGTAGGAACCATGCCGCTCCGTCAACCTACATTGCCAGCCCTACAACAAAATCCCTAGTCTAATATGAGACCGCAACTCCCAGCCCAACCCAACCCCAATCTAAATAACAGACCGGTCCAATCTGTCCAAATAATAGAAACATCAAAAATAGGAGCTGATCTGAGGGAGTGTAATGATCTTTAGTTAAGATGTGGGCGTATTATTGAAATTGAGGGAGAAAGGACAACCCATGTTGAAAATCAGTTACCCAGAGAACATTTGTCACAAGAAGAGGATGTGAACAAACAACAAACTCATAACCAAACAACCACATCCTCTCCCCCGTTCCTAGAATGATTAATCATAGCTCGACCTACACAATATCCTGATTTTGACATTCTGGGAGAATTACGAAATTTGTACATAAAAATTCCATTCCTCCAAGCCATTCAAGACATTCCTATATATGCAAAGACTATCAAAGAATTGGGTGTAAAGAAACCAAGGAGGAATGCAACAAACAATCCAAGAGTCCAAGTAGTTGGCACTCTATCTAACTTATTATCAGGAAAAGAAACGCCCATTAAATACGAAGACTCAGGAAATCCAATAGTCACCGTACAAATTTATGGTCAAACCTTCCCTAATGCCTTAGTTGATATAGGAGCTGCAATCAACATCTTAACAACTACTACTTGCCAAAAGCTAGGCATTACATCTGTAGAACCCACCTCTACCTTGTTAGAGCTGGCTGACCGATCTGTGGTTAGGCCAGAGGGCACGCTACATGATGTCATGGTATCTATTGACTCCTGGGAATATCCGACTGATTTTCTGGTAATAAATCCCAAAATCCGACTTGATGGACACCCATTGATTTTAGGTAGACCTTGGCTTGCAACTGCCGATGCCTATATTGGCTGCCAACAAGGCAATATGACCATAATAAGGGGAGCGAATATCAAGAACTTAGCCTTATATCCTCTAGCACAACCAAGTGTCATAATGATCAAAACTAATAAGCACCCTGTATCATACCTTACTAAAAACATTAGATCTCCATTAACTAGATCTCCATTAACTATACAAGAGGCATTCGATTTTAAAGATCAGACATAGGACGATGCCATTAATAAATTTATTAGTCAAACTGAATCCAGATCCTGCACACAGTGTCACATGATAGAGGCAGCATTCGAAAACGAATTAGAAGAAGATCCTCTTAAATATACACATGATCAAACGATACCTGTTACCTCTGTTGCAAATAGTAAAATTGTGGAAATTGAACCGGGAAAAACCTTAAACATTAATGCCAACCTCACCTCCGAACAAGAAACGAAGCTCATCCATCTGTTGAGGAAATATAAAGAAGCATTTGCATGGGACTATCCTGATATGAAAGGAATCGACCCTCAATTATGTACCCAACACATTTACATAGAAAAAGATGCGAGACCTGTTCGCCAGCCTCAGAGGAGACTTAATCCTCATCTAAAAGATGTGGTAAAAGTTGAACTTCAAAAACTTTTAGATGTCAACTTCATCTATCCTATCTCTGATAGTAAATGGGTCTCTCCGCTTGTGGTGGTACCAAAAAAGAATGGGAAATGGAGAATTTGTGTGGACTACAGAGAACTAAATAAAGCAACACAAAAAGACCACTTCCCTCTCCCATTCATCGACCAAGTATTAGACACTTTGGCAGGAAATAAATTCTTCTCTTTCTTGGATGGCTTCAGTGGATACAATCAAATCTAGATTTCCCCTGAAGACCAAGACAAAACCACTTTTACTTGTCCTTGGGGAACATTTGCCTACAGAGTTCTACCTTTTGGCTTACGCAATGCTCGTGCCACATTCCAAAGGGCTATCCTCAGCATTTTTGCAGACTTAATAAATGAAGGACTTGAAGTATACATGGATGACTTTACACCGTGTGGAGACAATTTCGATCCAGCATTGGATACACTGGAAAAAGTCCTACAACGCTGCATTGCTACCAAGCTTTGTTTAAGCCATGAAAAATGCTATGTGATGATGACTGAAGGACTTATTCTCAGACACTATATTTCAACAGCTGGAATTTAGGTAGACCCAGCCAAAATCCAAATAATTTTGCTTATTCCCACTCCTACCACTCAAACGGAGGTACGCAGTTTTCTTGGATTTTCTGGTTATTATAGGAGGTTTAGAGAACATTTTTCGCATATTGCTACACCTCTGTACGCACTAACTGGTAACATTGATTTTCTTTGGACATAAAAATGTGAACGTGCTTTCCAGGATCTAAAGAAGCTTGTGTCCACAGCCCCAGTCCTTTAAGGACCAAATTGGGATTTGCCATTTCAGATATCATCTGATGCCTCAGATACAGCCATTGGAGCAGTCCTTGGGCAGGAAGAGGATAAAAAACCATATGCAATTTATTATATTAGCAAAAATTTATCCCCTGCTGAATTAAATTATACTGTTATTGAGAAAGAATTTTTAGCTGTAATACATGCTGTCAATAAATTTAGACATTACGTCCGCATGGGGTAGCTCAATTGGCAATGGTCGTGGAAATGAAGTCTCACTGAACCGGAGATCTTGGGTTCGATTCTTGTGCTACCCTCCCTGGAAATGGGGTGAATAACGGACATGTAAAAACTCGAAAATGAGAAGGTCCCACCTAAGCTTACAAAAAAAAATAAAAAATTTAGACATTACATTACTGGATACCCTGTTATCTTGTATACAGATCATTCTGCCATCAAATATTTAGCAAACAAGCCTATCACAAATGGCAGAATAACTAGATGGTTGATTTTATTGTAGGAATTTGATATTACAATCAAGGATCGACCTGGAAAAGAAAACCCTGTAGCCGATTTTCTCTCAAGAATGCCCAAGCCAATCGATGCAGCAACAGTTGAAGATCAATTTCTAGACGAGCATCTGTTTGTTGTTGCAGTTCAAACACCCTGGTATGCTGATGTTGCCAATTATCTAGCAGTAGGTAAAATACCGAAACATCTAACCCCTAATGAGCGGAAACAGATTGTTTAGAAGAGTGCTCGATTCTCGTGGGTTGGAGGCTACCTGTTCCACACAGGGGTAGACATGCATATCAGAAGATGCGTTCGAGAGGATGAAATCTTTGACATTTTAAAACCCTACCATGATGGACCATGTGGCGGACATTTCGCCGATCGCAGAACTGGACATAAGGTCTTGCAAACAGGGTATTATTGGCCCACGATTTTCAAAGATGCAAAGAAATTCATCTAAGCTTGTGACAGTTGCCAGAGAGCAGGACGCGCTAGTCAGTCCGATGAGATGCCCTTGAACCCACAGTTAGTCATTGAACCATTCGAATGATGGGCCCTTTATTTTGTCAGACCAATTAACCCACCCTCAAATCAGAAAACATATATCTTGGTGGCAACAGTATATGTCACCAAATGGGTTGAGGCAGAGGCGTTGCCGAGAGCTATAGAAGATTCTGTCATACAGTTCTTGTTCCATATATTTGTGCGTTATGGCCTTCCAAGAGATATAATTACAGACGGTGGACCACAGTTTGCTGGGAAAAAAATAGCTGCAACACTCAAAAACTATCATGTCCAGCACAAAATCACTACTCCATACCACCCACAGGCAAATGGTCAGGTAGAAAGCAGCAATAAAATAATAGAAGCAATCCTAACAAAAACAATCGCGTCACATAGACGTGATTGGGCTGCCAGACTACCAGAGGCACTGTGGTCTTACATAACAACATGGAGAAGTACCACTGGTTACTCACCTTATCAATTAGTGTTTGGCAAGCAACCCATTTTTCCCATAGAATTCGAAATCCAAACACTGCGAACAACACAGGAAGTTGGCTTAGATTTAATGGAGGCACAAATTAATCGATTGCAGCAGATCAATGAGCTCGATGAAATCAGGCTCTCTTCACTCCAAAATACTGCACTTATCCAACAACAACAAGCTAAATGGAATGATGCTTTGATTAAAAATAAAGTCTTCCACAAAGGAGACTGGGCACTTTTGTACGATTCCAGGTTTCAGGACTTTCCCGGGAAACTCCAGACTTGTTGGTTGGGACCATACGAAATCCAGAAGGTATATGACAATGGCACTCTTACTCTAATCACTATTGATAGTTCTGGATATGCCTTCAAGGCAAATGGCCACTGAGTTCGCCTTTATCACAAACCACTCACTCAGGAGTCCTTCTGCCAGCAGCTACGCCAAGACTCCGATATGGAAATTTTGGGGGAGGGAGAGAAGTCTTCCTCACCCGAGATTCATTAAGTAATTTATCTCTTTTCACAGTTTGTACATAATTTCTTTTGTTTTTGTAGATATTTTTGAATCAAATTCTTTGCCGTTACTTTTCGAACCAGCAGCAATGCTATTATTTTTGCTGTTCCTTTTCTCAAAGGGACAACATTTTTCATTCTACTGTTCCTTTTTCAAAAGAACAACACCTGTTGGATTGACCGTCATTTTGCTTTAAACTTGTTCTTTTTTATTTTTGCTTTATGCTGTTCCTTTTCCAAAGGAAAAACATTTTCGATTTTTGCTTTTTGCTGTTCCTTTCCAAAGGAACGGCACTCGCATGTTTTGTTGTTCCTTTTCCAAAGGAACAACACTTTTGCTTTTTGTTGTTCCTTTTCCAACAGGAACGTCATTTGTGTGCCTCGCTGTTCCTTTTCCAAAGGAACAACATTTTCGATTGTTGCTATTCCTTTTCCAAAGGAACGACACTTGGATGTCTTACTGTTCCTTTTCCAAAGGAACAAAATTTTCGATTTCCAAAGGAACGACATTTGTGTGTTTTGCTGTTCCTTTTCCAAAGGAACAACATTTTCGATTTCTGCTGTTCCTTTTCCAAAGGAACGACATTGGTGTGTTTTGCTGTTCCTTTTTCTAAAAGGAACACCACTTGTATTCTTTTGCTCTTCCTCCTTGAAGCAACAACATCCTCGTATTCCTTTTACCTGTTCCCCTTGCTGTTTTAAATTAAGGATGCTTACTGTTCTTGTTCTTTCAAGTCTTTTGGAATACAGCTATGCACTTATGCAATGGATACAAAATCAAAACATACTGAAATTAGGTGAATTATAAAATCGTTATTTTTATAAGAAATTGCTCTGAATTGGTAAAAGGACAGAGGGAAGGACACACTTACCCATTATCTTTTGTTGTCATTGCTTTACTAACTCTGCTCTAATTGGTTATCTTTATCATGTTGGTTCCTTTTAAATCCTCTTTGATTATTATTCAGGAATAAGAGCAAAGGGTTTATATCTTCCTATTGAGATGTTAAGACTTCTTCCACCATTCCCACTCTTGAGGAGTGTTGAACCACCCTTTGTGTATAAATGGGATAGTACTTTATGAAAAAGGAAAAAGAAGAGAAAAAATAGCAAACTAACTTGTTTATATAAAGTTGTCAAATGCAGGATAGGGGGTCTCATCGAGAGCCAGCCTACCATGTTCATGAGGACGAAAGCGAAGTGGCATTCCCACTATGGCCACCACACCAGGGATATGGTCCAAAAGGTATATCAAATAAAGTACCCTTGGAACAGGAGGTCTCATCATGAGCTGGCCTGCCCACCTTTCGCTCCTTCCTCGTGAATGGCATTATGGCTAACTGGTCACCAAGCCAGCATAATGGCCTAGATTTTGACATCACACAACACTTCCTAAGCATACACAAAGGATCATGGTTCCATGGGTGAAATAAACAACTCTGCCAAGGTTATGGACACCTGTCGGAAGCAGAGCACTGTTAATGGTATAGAAATCACATTATTTACACCAATAGGTAGTTATTACCACCCTTCTGTTTCTTATGCCTTAGTAATCAATCACATAAGACGAATGCATATTATTTTCCGAACCATACAACGCATGTAAATCTATTATCACCAATCATGGCAGAGCAGTTGACAATGACCGCATGAGACTCGGAATGTACGGCAGATGTCCTATCCTCCCAGCCTCGCATCATATCACAGCAGTCTCTTACGTATTAAGCGATCCAACTTGACGCCTCGATTTCGGTAATCTGCTACCTGTGTAAACATGGCATATTGCCATACACTGTTCCTTTATGACTCTTCTACAGAACAGACCGGCATGCCGCTCCTTTATTTGATGGCCGGGACGACCTATCACATTGCGGGGGTGGGGGGGGAGGTTAAACTCATCATTCCTTGGATGACGTGTAAGACCGCTATTCGGGAAACTGCATACTTGGGAATAGCACGACTCAACGGTATACTATTTTTTTATTCTTTGCATGACTTGCTGTTCCTAAGCCATTTCCACTGTATATCCTGCAGCATTAGATTTTGAGCGATTCTCGCGTCCATCAGCCTCTCTGTGTTTCTAACAGCGTGAACAACTGCCGTTCCATTGTCAAAATTTTGGGATTTCACAAAAAAACCATAAACATGGGAGGGAGATCGATTCGGAGAGAACCGCTGGTGTTAACAGTTTCTGATGCCGCACGGGAAATCCTGGCAAGAGCCGGGTGGCTAACTTATTTCAACCGCTTGCAAGAGTCTAACGAGACTATGGCAATTGAATTCTTGTAGAACTTGCAAGAGGATCACTCCACAGTGAGGGGGAGACGCATAACAGTCACCGATGACATAATCACAGAGGTCTCGGGACTGCCAGCCACTGGGCCTGTATGGACGCTAAAGAAGGAGAGATTGCAGAAGATTATAGAAACCTTCCAGGACGAAGGCCAGAGCCTGACAATTAGAGGAAAGGGGGTTCTGCCAGCAGCATTAGGAGAACCGTGGGCGGAATTGGCGAAGACCATTCAAAGCTACATCACCTGTGAAGGCAGAAAAGACGTGGTAAGACCACGACATCTTAAACTTTTAGCTGTGTTGAAACAAAAATGCTCTGTAAATTTACGTGCATTCTTGAATTCATTATTGCATGATGTTGCATGGAGAATAAAAAAGGCACAGCATGTAGAATCAGTTGTCAGTCATCATGGATTGATACGGTTAATAGTCAGCCATAGCCTTACCCAGCAACAGAGAAGTTGGGAAGAGCTAATTGCCATAATAGAAGGAAGATTGACCGCACCATCCCCAAAACGTAAACATGCCACAAGTACACCCGAGCGTCCAGAAAAACGTAGGAAATCGGTCCGACTAGCACGGCTACGAGGGAGGCTGGAGAAGCCCCAAGGAAACACCAGCCAGCCGGTAGAAATAGAAGATGAGCAACCCCCATGATCAGAAGAGGAAGGATAAAAAGAAGAAGAAGCTGAGCAATCTGAAGAAGAAGGAGAAAAAGAAGAAGAAGCCAAGAAATCTGAAGAAGAAGGAGAAAAAGAAGAAGAAGCCGAGCAATCTAAGCAGGAGGAGGAAATGAAACAGCAGGAAGGTAGCCCATTGCAGGACCCATTGGGAGAAGATGAATTGGCCAAAGTTTTGGCCAATATGGGTGAATATGGCCAACCTTCCAGTCCATCAGACCTCCATGCCGAAGAGAAACCTCAGGAGGAAAATGCACCTGAAGAATCACATGCAAAGGAGGCAGAAGAAGAGAATCTGCCCGTTCATGATGAAAACATGACAGGAGATGCAGAACAGGGACAACCTGTTCCTAGCCAGACGACACCACCAGAAAATCCGGAGGCAAGGGGGGCAGAAAATGAAGTCACCCAAGAAATAACAGAACTAGCTAGGGTTCTTGCCCCAGAGCATCCAGAGCAGAACAACAAAGAAGCACCCCAGGAACAAAATCAGGAAGTTAGTCAAAGTCCAGGCTGCAGTGAACAACCTGCTGTTCCTTTTAAGGAAATTCTGGGAATTAAATAATTGTGAAAGGAACAACAAAGATTACTGAATATAATAGTCCAGCTCCACCAGCAGATTAGGATTCTAAAAGCAAGGCAAAGGGTAAAAAGGACTTCGGGAAGGAAAAATGCAACCACTCCAGCAAAACCCCTCAAGACAAAGGGGCGGAGGACCAGAGTCCATCCTGCTGTTCAAAACCTTGTCGAAAACCAAGCTGTTGTTCCAAATGATGCTGGGAAGCAGACTGTTGTTCCAATTGAAAAGGAACAACAATGGACTGATATCCACATTAAGATAGAAATGGATGAGATGTTGACCTGCGATAAGGAAATTCAGACGGAGACACCACCTTCGAGAGTGATCAGAGTCATGAACTCAAAACAACGCAATAGGAAAATTCAAGTAAAACTCCCAGCCTCCACTGCCGCATGGAAAAGAGATAAAAAAAATGGTAACCCTACGAAAGGGTTTGAAGCAAGCTCAGCAAGCAGCAGAAAAGCTCAGAGAGCAAATGGTCCCTCGAGAAAAGTATGAAGAGCTACAACAGTAGCTTAGGAACCTCAATCTATCTGAAAGCCAGGCCTTTGAAGGGTTGCAAAGGGAAGAAGAAAAAGTCGCCAAGGTAACTCGTAGATTAGATATAGTTATCAAGCAGATGGATACCCTATGTTCCTTATACAATGACATCCTAGCATGTAGAGCCCCTGCTAAGAATTATGCCTTGTTTTTAATGGAACAATATTTGCAATTGAAAATAAAGGCTATTAAAGCAGGTTCTCCCATACAAATTAACACCATCGATGATTTTATAAACTGCTGTAAACACTACGGGGTAAAAGTTCAGAGACTACTGTGTGAGTTTTATTTGCATAACCTTGTATTAGACCAGGAGACCGAGCTGAACCCTGGCCCTTTTGTTGGGGATATCCAATTACAGGCATTTATTTCATTTGGGGTTAATCAAATTAAATGGCTTAAAGCCTATAACGCTTTCCAAAGGCAAGAAAACGGATTAGATTTGTGGATAAGAGCTGAGCCTAGGGATCCAGTACAGTTGTGGAGAAAACATAGAAACCTCATGAAGACTCCAGGTGTAATTGAAGCATTAGGACCCATACATGAGGCAATCATTTGACAGGGATTAGAATACTTTTTTTTATCATAGACCCTGCCATTGATGCGGCTAAATTTCGGTATCAAATCTCTAATCCGAATATCCAGCTTAGGGAACCATTTAAGTATGAAAATTTTAAATTAGCCGCCAACCACTTGCACCTCTATGGCGATGTCATTTTGAGGGCAGGGCCATCCTGGTTAGGATATAGGTTCCGGAGTCCAATTATTTGGCACCCTGCACCTGGGTACCAAGCCATGTATGAGATGCCTTAGGGTCAGACAGGCCATTTCTCTGAACACCTAGTTATGCATCATGGTTGTAGGCCTTCACATGAGATTCCATTTCCAACCTACTCACTCACTACCTTACACGTCAACTACAATGTTTTCATGAGGGCATGAAAAATGGTAAGCAGGGGGGTGTGTGGAGTATTAAAGAAGATATGTTTTTGGTAATTATTTCAGCATCTTTTCATTAGAACTTATAAACCTTTTTGCATCATGAACTCAGAAAACGATAAGGAATTGTAATAAAACATGTGAGATTAATATGCAAGACGAAAACACTAACAATTGTCATTTCCTTATGCAGGAAGGAGGAAAAACAAGAATTTTCCGTTCCAATGGAAAGGACAAGGATGGGTTAACCATTGTCCCTTTGATGGGAGACCGTATGCAAACAAGGAAAAGCAAATCAAAGCGAATCAGCCCTGGAAAGGAAGTGGAGATATCGGCTCGGCACTGGAAAGGAAAGAGATGACTGAGGACTAACGGTTCGGCGACTATTTCTACACTTAGATATCTCCACCTTCACCCTTATAAAAGGGGCAACACTGTTAGCTCGAGAGAGTTGGTTATGTTTTTATGTAATTTCCTTTAAGATCAAAACTTTGATCATCGAGTCTCGTTAAGAACCGATCTATTGTAATTTCGCTTTATGCATTAATAAAAACTTGGTTACTATTTCATCTCTGAGTCTGGAATAACTTCAAGTGGTGTACCCCTGGAGGCTAAGGGCCCGGCCCTGGAGGACACTTGCTCCTGTACTATTACGTTTGGTTTATGCGTGGTTTTCTTATCAGCGTGATTTGGTAATCTGATGTGTTTTGTTAGTTTACATCACATGCTCTGTTATGTTTACTTTACTGAGACAGAATTATTGCATTGACTTTGCAACGTATCACTGCTCTCTTAAGTGTTGATACAATACTGTCAGTCTTTGCAGAATATTGTTGTTGTTCAATTACAGAGCCTCTGTGTCGTGCACTTATTCATTGGTATTACGGAATTCATCTTAGCGATTATGTTCTTTGCAATTGTGGATCTATAGACATTGCTATTCCATTATGAAATACAGTCGTAATCTTTTATAACTAAGAGTGGTAATTGGTTTACCGAGATCAAGTTACTATTAAGGTGTGTCGTGTGCATATATGGTTTTGAAGTACTGTTCTATAATTTATCATTAATCAGTGCTGTTCCATTTTGGTGTATTGTTCAATTCGTCCTTAAGAGTGAAGGATTTCCATTCAATTCCTATAGATCACGATTCGTGCATTTGATCTTGTAGACTAAGGTGTTACTACTTGCTAGACTTAGTTGCTGTTACAGTTTCCTGTTTGCTGTTCTATTTCAGATTTTTCGTTCCATTTCTTATTTCGTTGTTCCATTTTTTACCTGCCGTTCTATTTCCTGTTCTTTGTTATTTTGGTGTGAAGAACGATCCAGGGGTGTAGTGAGCACTGACATTTACTGTCGGGCTCCCAGATCGACGATCTGTTCTCTGATTTACCTTAGTTCCATCAGTTTACAAAGGGATGAGTTACTGCTACTGAACCCTTGACTAATAACTTGCTTAGTTTTCTGAATGAGTAGTTTAATCTTTTGAAGTAGTTTACTGTAAACAAGCATCTGTTTACTCTTGTATTTCTGAACACTGTACTACTAACATTACTCTGACAAATGACAGCCTCAGACTGAGACACTCTTTGAAATAACAAAACGTTCTTGGATTGACAACTAATGTGAGGTAATTAGAGGTGAAAGAGACCGTTTTTATAGCTCCACAAGAGGTACAGCCTTGGAATCTATGCAGAAGTCATACGTAAGGCGGAAAAAGGTATGATTTGCATACGTTTCCCTTTGTAAATGGTTTATAAGGGAAATGGTGCCGATAGAACATTTTATGCGATAAACATATGTTAACCAAGGTTTAGAGAGGGAAAGGTCGCATATGTGTTATATAAAGGTTCTGAAGGGTTTTTAGTGTCCCAATAAGAAAGATTTGAGGAAGGTTTTTTTTAAAGGGAAAATGAATGTTATAAGGAGGTAAATAGTCCCGATAGGAGGTTTAGGCGGGGTGATTGGTTCCAATAGGGAAGGAATTGTAGATAAAGAGGGCCTTAACCATTTATGGTTTGAGTTTTGGACTTCTTGGAAGAGTCAAAAGCCCGAGACAATGTATTTATGCATACTGTGGGTATGTGCTTGGGTAGCCTTGCACCATTAGTCGTACTAGAGTAGAGATTTGTAATCAGAGCAGAATTGAAATCAGAGCGAGAAAGATTTCAGCGAAAGGGAGTTTTCGCACAGAAGAAGGTAATGTGCATAAGGCTACAATAGAAGATTGTAGAGGAACATTTAAAGTTCTTGAAAGACTGTAGTGATTCCAGTAGAGGCTTGGAGTAGACAGGACAAAGGATTCCTTGAAGGAAAGAGAAAGCAAGATTGCTTAATGTAAGTTTCAAAGGAAAGAGGACTTAGAAACAAGACAGAGGATAATCCATTCAAAGCACAGGTGGAATGGTGAAACAAGATCATGCTGAGATCTTGAAGGTGAGGTAAAATGTTCTGTTTTAAATTGAGAATGTGTGTTTTTATACTAATGCACAGGTGACAACAAGAGAAGTTGCGAGAGGAGAACTAGATGAGTTCTTGAAGACAGAGTAAGGAGAATACTCTAAAGGAGAAGTAGCAGTGAACTTGAAGAATCCAATAAGAGATTGGACAGAGAGGACAACTGAAGTGTTCTCAAGAGAAAGTGCGAGATTGCAGAAGCCTAGAAGGAGCAAAGGTGTTTCTCAAGAGGAGGTTCCAGATAGAGGACCATGCTTACCAAAATACTGAGCGAGGAGAGCTCAGTGAGGTAAGGTTACAACAAGGAGGACTAGTTGTTGCAAAGGCTTGTTGCAGAGGAGCTGATGAAGAAAGAGGAGAACAAGATGACTACTGATAGTCATAGAAGAAGCTCAGAAAGAAGCCATAGCAGAAGATATGAGAAAGAGGATGCCAAGGGAAATGGCAGGAGGATGAGTCAAGAGGAAATTGACAAAGAGGTTATTGAATTAAAAGAAAAACTCATTGCATTAAGGAGAATGCTTGAGGAAAGCCAAAGACTAGGTTGGGACTTGAGGAAGAAGCCAGTGGAATGGTATGAGATGCAGAGAAGGCTACAACAAAAGCAAGTGAAGTGGCTGATGGAAAAACTCAAGGAAGTTGCGTTAGAAATGGAAGAGTCAATTTGTGAACCAGAACAAGGAGAAATTCTGGGAGAAAGTGAAGGCCACATTGAAGCTAAATAATGGAGATCAAGTGTAGATCTCATGGACTATTGGGATAGTTCAAAACAACATGAGGAGATGCTGACTGAAGATGAAGTTCTAACTGAAGATGAAGACTTAAGGATTGAAACTTCAAGTGAGGTCAAAGGGTTACATGGTTTTAAATCTGAAAATTTGTGTATGTTTGCAGGTGAAACATGTAAGGAAGGACAATTTGTTGATATTGTCATAAAAGAGAAGGAAGACAAATAGAATCTAAATTCTGTTTTGGAAGAAGATGAGATAGATAGGTCTCATATACAGTTGGGGAAAGATATCAAACAACCAAGTGAAGGGCTTGAGGAGATTGAAGAGGAGACCATCAAAGAATTTTTGGATCATATGAAGGATTTAGAACAACAAGGAGATATGATGGTTGAACCATCAAGTGAGACCATAGAGTCTTATGTTTTTAAAATTGATAGTTTGTGTATGATGGTAGACATTGCAAGAGAAAACAACCTTTTGAAGATATCTTCAGAAGAGATAAAGATCTAGAAATAAAAGGTGACAAAGAAAACTTTTCAGAAGAGGAGGAATTTGACTGCATACAGAAGGAAAAGTCTATGGATGAGTCTATACAAGTTGTCATGGAGATGAGGAATCAAGATCTTATTCTCATGAAAAATGAAGGAATATTGTCTTAGAAAGGTAATCAAATGAGTTTGATTAATGTTATTGATGAAAAACAAATGTAGGAGAATGATAGTAAAAATGATGAGACAAGGATATCTCTTGGAGAAGGTAAACAACAAGAGACTAAAGGTAAACTTGAAGAAGAGACTATGTTAGTTGAAAACATAGTAAAGGATCATCAATTCACTATGATGATAGGCACAGTAGAAGTAGCCATGGAAGATGTTGAAGAAGCAGGACATCTACTGAAAGATGTTAAGGAAGAAGAAGTCTATGCAAAAGAATTATCTAGGGGAGAAAGGACATCTGATGATCTATCCATAACAAGGGAAGGTATGGAGAATTGTGTAAAATTTCCAAAATCTACTCTAATTAAAATTGTTGAGTTATATAGAAAATTAGATTTTCAAAGAAGGGAGTTGGAAAAACAAAGGATAAATTTTCAAGATAGATTGCTGAAAAGGGAAAACAAAAGAATTGTCATGAATGACAATCATAAAGAAAAGAAGTTGGATATGAAAGTACAACAGATTGACACTGCCACAGAAGGAGTTCACTATGGTGGACAAGAGCAAGAAGGCATCATTAGGACAGATGGTGTGGAAGAGAGACTAATGGGCAGTCTCATGAATTCTTTTGAGAGTTCAAATCAACATACTGATGTGCTGACAGAGAAGAAGGAAACAAAGCAACAAATTGAATTGTTTCCAAAGGAAGATAAGGCACAACAACCTTATGTTTTCGATTCTAACAAGTGTTTTGTGAGTGTAGGTTTTGTTGCAAGTGTTGGAGGAGATTTGGCATGAGTGAGCAACCAAATAAAGGTGAAAGAAGAAGAGTCTATGGAAGAAATCAATCCATGGAATAGAGAAGTTAATTTGCTGGAGAAAGTGCTAAATAGTCATGATTCAATCATGAAAGAGAGCAAGGATGATAAGGAGGCAGTCAGCAAAGCAACCAAGGCAAAGGTTGAAGCAAGCAAAGCAGAAGTTAGCATAGAAAACAAAGAAAGAGTTGGAGAAAGCATAACAGAACAAGAAAAAGAACAACAAATTGAAGAACTAGTGGACAATAGCAATAACCTGAAGCAAAGAGAAAGAGGCAGAAATATGAAGTAGAACACGGACTAGTCCAAAGATGTACTGGAAATAGAGATTGAAGAAATGTGGGAGTTGATGATGAAGCAGTCCAAATGGAGGAAAATGACAACAACAGGAAGAAATATCAATTAGAACTTAAATCTGATTGACCAGAATAAGAATATGGAGTAGAAGTACAATAGCAACAAGGAAACAAATCATGTGCATAGTTACAGAACAAAGTGTGGGATCCAGGAAGACAAAGACCAGAAGACACATGATCAGGAGATCCTGAATATTTTCTACTTTTGGAGTCTGATGCAAGAGCATTAAACCCAAGAGAAAATCATTGTAATTAAATAGACATAGGGGGTCATGTATTTCTAGAAAGTTGGATTCCTAAGTGATAACTTAATGTAATTTAGGCCTTTAAGTGATTTAACTAGATAATGAGAGGAAATTGTAAGTGCTTTCGAATAAATGAGATCATGAGTGGGCAATAATGACAGAAGATCCTAAATTCAATTAAGACTCTTTAAACATTCCATGATTCGAGGGACAAGAGAGAGACTTCAGGAATTAATTAGAAGTGGACATAATGGACAAAGAATTTAGGAGTCAGTTTAGTAGATATAGGAGTCGAACCAAGATAGTTCAACAAAACTCCTGGCATATATGTAAGCCTACATGCATAGTCAAAGAGGGAGGTCACATATATCAAAGATTAGTCCTGTGAGAGACAGAAGTCTCATTCTGTAATCATTGTTTATATTTATTAATACAATCAACTAAATTTCAAGTTGGAATGTGTGTTTTGAGTATTGAATTGTATATGAACTCGTAGGTTTTGTAACAGGGGTTGCAGGCAGAGTTTTGCAAAGCACGCAGAGGGAGAAAATGATACAGAGATTTGTAATGAATCATTGAATCCATTCAAAGGACCAAGATAAAAGTTACACCAAGAGGGAGAGTGCGAAGTGAAGTAGCAGAGGACGGGAACCTTCAGAAGAATCAAACCACAAAGGAAAAATTGAAGAAATTGCATAAAAAACAAGTAAAGTGGAAGAACAGAGAAGTGAAGAGGAATGCACAGGAGCCGTTTGATCTGGAAGATCAACGGTCCAGTTGAGGTCGTTGAAGAGGGAGGCGAAATATCGCATCAAAGGAATGATTTATAAAGATTAAGTCTTGCAAGTGTAAAACTAGTTTACACTAAGAAATGGCGCAAAACATAGTCAGAATTGAGTTCCGGACTTGAATTATTATAGAGAGTGGTCTAATGCATATCGGGTCCATAAGGGCTGATCGGATCAGCGCTTTGAAGTGATAGGGGTCCGACTATATAAAGAGCGATAGCGATAATGCGATGGATCTTGGACCGTTGGATCGAGAGTCCAGATCGATAGCCCAGATCTAATCGCCAAATCGCATATCGACGCTTTGAAGGAGTCAAGGGGTAGTATAATGGAACACTGATATGCTGATAGTGATAAATCAATGATTGGAGAAGGCGGAGGTCAGAGCAGCGCTGTGGAGTGAAAGCTATGGACCCAATGATAAATATAGTCGCGGGTTTAATGAATTTGAAGTCCGCTATATGTGTTCGGAGCGGAATTTCCATGTATTCCCTTCGTATTATGTTAAAGTGTTGAAACATTTCTGATAGTTTCATATTGGAGGGGAAGGGGTGATGAGGCACATATGAAATGTGGCCTGCAAAAGTCCCAATAGCCGATAGCAATTGTGATAGAGGTACAGCCTCGGAATCTGTGCAGAAGTCGTATGGAAGGCGAAAAAAGGTATGGTGTGCATATGTTTCCCTTTGTGAATGGTTTATAAGGGAAATGGTGCCAATAGAACATTTTGTGCGATAAACATATGTTAACCAAGGTTTAGAGAGGGAAAGGTCGCATATGTGTTATATAAAGGTTCTGAAGGGTTTTTAGGGTCCCAATAAGAAATATTTGAGGAAGGCTTTTCTAAAAGGGAATATGAATATTATAAGGAGGTAAATAGTCCTGATAGGAGGTTTAGGTGGGGTGATTGGTTCCAATAGGGAAGGAACTGTAGATAAAGAGGGCCCTAACCATTTATGGTTTGAAGTTTCGACTCCTTGGAAGAGTCAAACACCTAGGACAATTTATTTATGCATTTTAAGCATACTCTGGGTATGTGTGGGGGTATCCCTGCACCACTAAACCCCCCGAGATCCCCCTCCCTCGCCTCGACCCATTTACTGATCATCCTCCCCCCTCCTCTCCCGGGCTCTCTCTTCCGCCAACTCCAACTGGCATTGTCTAAAGACCCATCGCTGATCTCCCTTGATAGGAGGCAGTATTTTATTGACACATGCGCGACCACCCGGTGTGAAGGATCTGATAAGTGTGGGAGTTCTCTTGTCCATCCCTTGGATTTTGGTTTATTACCAGTATTCTCAAGTGTTCTTCATGCAAATTCCCTCTACGAGTGAGCCGAATTTACTCCTCCTGGTTCTGATCGTATGACTCACCCACTTGAAGGTAAGGATGACTGAAGTGAAGGCCATTTCGACTAGCAGAGAAGTAATGGAGCCACCATGGGATTCCAGGGGCACACAAACCAGTATTCTATGTCACACACAACTTTTTTTTGGTTTAATTTATATATTGTGGCGATACAGTATGGACTTCTTCATAGTGATGGTGTCCGACTCTGTCCTGCAAATTAATAGTGGTTGGTTTCTGTTGAAGGTTCTAGGTAGCCCCTGGATAGTAGTAGTGGTTGGGGAATTCTCCTATCCGCATTGTCAGGTGCCCCTCCCGTATGTGAATCTAGTTTGGTTTGGTGGGAATTATTTGATAACAAATTCATTGACAAAATTGGTGCCTCTTCAAGCGACCAAAATCTGGTTTGAAGGGATTTACATAAGGTTAATTGCAATGGAAACAGGTTCCTAGGGTTGTTGTCATCCTCGCTTGGGTAGGGTGGCAAGAGATGATGTGCATGATTGGGTCAAATTCCCTCCCCTGACCACCTTTTCTCCCCTTGCCTGTGAAACATGTTCCTGCGAACACACGAAATTACATGTTGATATTGTTGAGTTGCATATGCTCCTTCACCAATAGACGGTAGCAACTAGTGAGAACTAGGAGCTGATAGTGGAAAAAAGCCAGCAAATTGGACATCTGGAAGATGAAGTCGGGGTGCTCGAAAGTGTTAGGTCCATATACTACTAGTGTAACCCATTATTGTTATTAGTTCAACCCCCTTATTACATTGTTGTGCCCATGTATTCCCCATATTGTTATTATTGTGCCCCATAGAAGCCCATTATTGTTATTGTTGTGCCCTTACATTATTATTATTATTTTAGAGATCAGAAATTACAGAGTTACATTTGTTTCAAGATTGATCTCCTAAAATCAAGAAACATCGAAAGAAGAGGACATATCAAGAAGAAAAAGGTTCAAGAAGTAAAAGATCACATCGAGCATCAAGAAATGAATCCGACCATATATTGTAATGCGTTGGCAAGAATTACCACTCCTAAAACTATCAAGATAGAAGGACATATCAAGAAGAATATATAATAGTGTTGATTGATTTGGGCAGTACCATAATTTTATTCATTGTAAGATAGCAAAGGAATTGAATTGCTTCCTATATCCAGCACCGGAGTGTCAAGTGATGGTTTCAAATGGAAGAACCATAAATTGCTCTGGAAAGTGCCATAATATCAAGCTATCCATGGGAGAATATGTTTTGAATAGTCCAATGCTTTCCATTCCAATGGGTGGTGTTGATGTTGTACTAGGAGTCCAATGGATACGATCTTTGGGTACGATAACTTTTAATTTTCAAGAGCTCTTCTTGATTTTTTCCAGAAGGAAAGGAAGTTGAATTAAGGGGTATCACAGGGAAACCGAGAAAAATAATAAGCTCGAACGACATGACAAAGCTTCTAAAGGAAGAACAACGTGGCATAATTTCACAATTATGTTCGCTAGAGGTTCCCATGTCGAAATCATCTATTTGACCATATCTCAAAAAATTCTTGGACAATAATTCTTGGACCATATCACAAAAGAGTGAAATTGAATGTATGTTTGCAGAAATGCAAGAGGCTGGTATAATTCAACCTAGTCAAAGTTATTTCTCTGCTCCAGTAGTATTGGTGCACAAGAAGGATTGATCATGGTTGACGTGTCTCGACTATAGAGAGCTCAAAAAACTCATTATTAAAGATAAATTTCCCATTCCTCTCATTTATGAATTATTGGATGAATTGCATGGATATATTTACCTCAGCAAGTTGGACCTTCCTGCAGGATATCATCAAATTAGAATGAATACTGAAGACATTTCGAAAACAACATTTAGAACTCATGAGGGTCATTATGAATTTTTGGTCATGCCTTTTGGCCTTACCAATGCACCTTCTACATTCCAAGGTTTGATGAATTCCATTTCAAATCCTTCCTTAGAAAATTTGTGTTAGTATTTTTTGATGATATACTAATCTGCAGCAAGTCTTGGAAGGATCATGTTCAACATGTTGATAGAGTGCTCAAACTATTGGATGACAAACAACTATATGCAAAAACCTCAAAATGTTTCTTTAGAATACAAGAGGTGGAATAATTGGGTCATATTGTATCTCATGAAGGTGTTAATGTAGACCATCAACAACAACAAGTTCTCCAACTCTTAAAGGATAAACTTACTTTGGCACATAATTGAATGAAACAACAGGCATATCAACATCGCAACAAAAGAAGTTTTGATATATGCAATTGGGTATTTTTACGAATACAACCATACAAAAAAATATCCCTCAAGCAATCTTAGAAGGATAATAAATTATCACCAAAGTACTATGGTCCTTACAAGGTGCTGCAAAAGATTGGTACTATGGCATACAAATTGGAGTTTCTTGCATCTTCCTGAGTGACCCCAGTTTTCCATGTTTCATGCTTAAAGAAGTTTATAAGTGACAAGCTTCCAGTTCAAACAATCTTGTTGGAACTTGATGAGGAAGGAAAAATCATATTGGAACCTAAAGCAGTCACAGAAACAAGAACCTGATAGCTACGAAATCGATCAATTTAAGAGTATTTCATCAAGTGGAAGAACTTACCCGCTGAAGATTCCACATTGGAGGACGAGAATTTTATGCAGAAGCATCCATAACTACTTAAGCGTTGAGGACAACACTTTTTGAAGGAGAGGGTCATGTTAGGTTCCTATGCTACTACTGTAACCCCTTATTGTTATTAGTTCAACCCCCTTATTATATTGTTGTGCCCATGTATTCCCCATATTGTTATTATTGTGCCCCATAGAAGCCCACTATTGTTATTGTTGTGCCCTTACAGTATTATTGTTATGTTGGCTCTGATTACATTATGACCCCTTAGATTCCTATAAATAGAAAGGGGGTCTTGTCATTTGTATCATCAAAGAATTGTTCATTTGTGTAATGTAAAAGAGGTTTCCCCCTCGAAGAGGCTGAATTCTAAGGCCTTGATCTTTCTTTTCTATATTTTTGTGAACTGGTTTCATAACAGAAAGCATGTTCGAGGACCTCCAAATTCAGCTCGCTAGGCAAATTTCTCCACCTGCAGAGGAAAGCTTGGCCTAGACCTTAACCGCCCTATCATTTCTAAGGACTAGTTAGTGTTGTTATGTCTGGTTTTCTATGTATCTTTCTCTTATTGCAGTTTTGTCGAGTATATACTAGTAGAATAATAAGAGTGCAATCTTGTTTTGAAATTTTGCTAGATAATTAGGCCTGGTTAGATAGCCCGCATATTTAGCTTATGAAGCCTTGTGATGTAATGGAATTGTAAATATCCCAATTTTTTGTCGTGACCCGGTGCAAATTTAATATAATCAATACTCTTTTATGTTAATTTTGTTTTTTTAATATAAATGTAAATTTATTTTGAGTTTGGATTTATTGGAGTAATATATATATATATATATAGATATATATATATATATATATATATATATATATATATATATATAGATATATATATATATATATATATATATATATATATAGATATATATATATATATATATATATATATGGGGTAATGTAAATTTTTTTTTCATTTCAAAAAACATTTAACGAAATAATACATCTCCTTCATACTAATGAATAAATAATTTAATTGTTTTAATTGTATGTATTTTAAATATCATTTATCAATTTATTTTTAAATATTGTTTTTATTAATATTAATATTAATATTTTATTAAATTTGTTTTTAATTATTAATATTATTCTTAAATTTAAATATTTAAATATTTTAAAAATAAGATGAACATTGAAATATTTTATTTATATATATTAGGGTGAACAATGGTTTTGCAGTTCACACATTTTCTGAAGATACCTCAAAGACTAGGCTAGGTTTCAGATATGTGAAGTGTGGAGAGACTACCTATCAGAATACTGACTTAGAAGGTTGCTGCAGGTTCATGCGGTGGAGAGTATAATGGGAATGCGAGTGGGGTGAATTGGATTAGATGCAAAAAAGGGCTGAAATGGTTTTCACTAGGACACAAAGATCACTATGGTAAATTGGGCGGCCGTTTAGTGAAAAAGACGAGGGAGAGAATTACGAGAGGGACGGTGGGTTGATATTTTCTTGCCATTTGAGGATTAACGATGATTGGGAGGATGATATGGATGAAGATCTAGTTGATTAATCACGAGATCTGTATGATTTTGTGTTGATTTGGCAAGGTTCGCCACATCAACACCAAAAATGGCTTGAGAAGATCCAGGGGTTTCGCCAGAAAGCCATAATTTTTTCCTCTCTATCTGAGTTGGAGGCCCTCCATATTCAGTTGATGGGAAACCCTAACTTTGGCGAACCCTTACGACTATCAATACCATCTCCTGAATTAAAGGTGACATTGCAGTCATGGGAATGTTCTCATCACTACCAGATAAGTAGTATGAGTCCCTTTTTGGAGGAGTTGGTCGTATAAGGGGTATTCCAAAACCCTAGTGAATTTGCAAGATTGACGTCATCTGTCTCAGGAGCAGGGTTTCAGATCCCTTTGATAATTTGATATCACAAGTGGGAGTGACAAGGACCTATGGTGATATAAGGACTCAGGTGTCATGGCTCTAGCAAGCGAGAGAAATACTATCATGGGATGGCGATGGTACAACAATCTCTGTACCCTATTGTGGGGTTTACTTACAAGGATCCTTAGAGAACCATAATGTTGTGGGAATAGAAGGGTGGATGGTTGATAATTCTCAAGGAGGGAAGCCCACCCTAAAGGGGGGAAAGGGATTAAAAATTAAGGGAAGAAAGATAAATGTGCGAAGGTTAAAGAGGCATCTAAGAAGTTGGTTTCAGGAGAAGGAATTTAATGTGATGAGATAATGGAGATAGTAGAGAAGGTGTTATTAGGGAGAGTTCATGGGAGAAATTACTCTACGACATGATGGAGGAAGTGGATAAAAGAAGAATGGGCTCAAAATTTCCTGCTAGCTCCACCGTTTCATACGTTGACAAGGGGTTGGTTTTCCATGAGGTTTAAATAAGAATATAGTCTAATTGGGTCTTGTCTAGAATCCGGAGCATCGGATTGATGCCAAGTTTATTTAAGATGTGGTCTCCACTCTTCGACCCTGACAAAGAACAACTGGGAGTAGGGCCTGTGTGGGTGAGACTGCCTGGATTACCGATGCAGATGTGGATGGAAGATGTGTTCAGAAGTATTTGAAACAATCTGTGGTATTTTTTGGATTATGATCGCTCATATGTGGAGTGAAGGAAGATGGCCTTTGCACATAAATTAGTTAACCTTGGCATCAATGAAGGATTGTTTCCTGTCTAGATATTCGTTATAGAAGGTATATACATCATCAGATCTTGTATTATGAGGGGGTACCTTTTCGTTATCAAAGGTGCCATAAAGTTGGGCACATTTTGAAGGACTACACTTTGCCTTATTCTGGAAAGAAAGGTAAATTGTGCATGGTGGGTGCAAAAATGGGTAGTGTTGGAATAATTGGTGGATTTGAAGCACTGAAGTCTGGGGGGTTCATTAGAAGCTGTGGGAGTGCAGATTATAAATTCAAGGGGGAGCTCACCTAGTCTGCAGAAGGAAGGTGTGGAGAGGCACAAGCATTTAGAGGAATTAGATGTCTACTCAACCTCCTTTTCTTCGGGTACATTAATTTCTTCCTCACTTATTTCAAACATGAATGTGTCTTGTATATCTATTCTTGTGGTTTCAAAAGATTCATATTCCTATTTTTATTTGGGGGTGATTGGAGTTTATAATTACTCGAGTCGATATGTTTCTTGCCCAATTCCCCCTGAGCTTGCATGTTGTCTGACACCCACACTTCTATCTTGACATCCATTGAGGAAAGCTACTATTCTGAAAAGGAACCCATGTATAATATCCATTAAAAATATAGACCTCCTCCCAAGCCCTATTTCCCACCTAAGTTTTTGGCAGGGCTCAACCCTCCTTATAAAAAAAAATAAAATCCCCAGGGGGCGCTTGTCCCATTTGACAAAAGCGAGTATCTAGGCCGGTAAGGATGTAGTCACTAGAAGACAAATTTCTTTAGAAGGGGTTCTTAGAGTAGTGAATACCTATGCATATGGAATAAAATGAAGTGCCTCTCTTTCAATTGTAGAGTGTTGGATAACTCCCCTAAAAAGCTAGCATTAAAGAATTTAATTTTTTGGAACCATTGGATATTGTAATCCCATAGGAGACACTAGGAAGGAGTGGTGATATAGTGAGATTAATGGAAGTTTGGCCTCTGGTTGTTTTTACACATCGATAGACGTGAGAGGCCGATTGGGTTGATTGGCTCTGGGGGTTAATTGCAAGATTGTCAAGATTATAAATTATTGGGGATGTGAGGGTGTAATTGTAGTTGATATTTTCTTCGAAGAGCTAACATGTGAGTTTTACGTTGTTAATGTCTATGGTTCATGTCAAGGTAGAGGGAGTTTTGGGAATAAACTCATGAATTTTGAGTTTATGAGGAGAGCTCATCTAATTTTGGGAGGAGATTTAAATGTCTCATTGGGAGTTTCTGAGATATGGGGGGAGCATACCATGGATGATCCCCTTATGGGATTTTTTTCCAATCTTATAAATTCTCGTAACCTTGTAGATGTTGAACTTTCTAGAATTAATCCCACATGGTGAACTCAAAAAATTGGGAATGTGATGATTTCTCGTAGATTGGATTGCTTTTTGATAAAAATAGGGTTACTATAGAAATTCACTCTATTTCAGAAATGGGTAGGCTAGGGAGGGATATCATACCACCATCTAATTTTTATGGAAGTAAGGCAAGAAGTTAGGAAACCAAAGGCTCCATTCAAATTTCACGCAGTTTGGCTAAAGGAGAGGCCTTCTATGAGATGGTACAAGCAAATTGGTGCCCATGCATTTAGGAGAATGAGAGATCCTATAGAAGTAGAATCAACTTAGCTGAAAGACCCAAGGAATGGATGCTATGACTCAATTGAGTCTAAACAACATATTATAGAACTAGAGTCTGAAAAAAAGAAGAAGGAAGAACCATAGCGCCTAAAAAGCAGGGAAACGTGGTTATATGGTAGAGATGACAACACCAAATTCATTCAATAGTTTTCAAGGAGTAGACGAGTTGTTAATACCATATGGGATCTAGAAAATTAGGTGAGAGAAGAGGTAAGAAATTTAAGGGAATTAGCCAAGCTGGGTACTCAACATTTCTTATCTTTGTCTCAGCTCCTCAAGAGGCCACCCTAACATAAATTATGCAAATTACCCTTTTTTTCCAAGATACGTGGATTGGGAAGACATGGAATTAATGGAACAAGTCTTTGAAGGAGAGATATAAAAGGTTCTAAATGGATTCAACAAGGACAAAAGCCTAGGTCCTGACAGATTTTATGGGTTACTAGGGAGGGATCTTCTAAATGTGGTGGAGGAAAGCATAAAATCTAGACAAATGTATGATGCCTTTAATGCTACATTCTTAGCTATCGTTACTAAGTTAAATAACCCTAAAAACTTTGATTGTTTCATACCCTTCTCCCTTTGAAATTATATCTATAAAATTATTGCAAATATCATTTCGAATTGACTAAAGCCTATCTTTTCTCAACATATCTTAAAGGAGAAAAATTATTTTCTTGAAGATAGGAAAACCCATGAAGCCATTGGAGTGGCACAGGAGGCCCTTCACTTCCTGAAAGTAAAAAAGGAAAAAAGTATTGTCTTCAAGCTAGATCTATCAAAATCTTATGACAGAGCCAATTGGCTATATATTTGTATTATGCTCACTCATGTGGGGTTTGATTTGAATTTTATAAATTGGATAATGTGCTGAATCACTTTGGTTCCATTTGCTATTTTAATAAATGGTTAAGCTACTGAGTTTTTTCATGTTGAAAGAGGATTTCATTAGGGGCACCCTGTAGCTCCATTGTTGTTTTTAATTATCATGGAAGTATAGAGTAGACTAATGAGGGAAGCAAAAAGAAGAGGGGACCTGCGAGGGGTTTATGTGGCTGGGGAATTATATATATCCCACCTTATATTTGTATATGATGTCCTATTAATTACAGAAGGATCTAGGAGGGATTCCATAACTATAAAAATGATCCTCAATTTATTTTTCAAAGCTACGGGAATGGTAATTAATAATAAAAAATGCACCATTTCAGTGGCAGGGTGCTCGGAGGAGGAAATTTTGTATGCCCAATCCCTATTCCAATTCCAAACAAAACCTTTTGATAAAGGACTTAAATACCTTCCCACCTTCTATTTGTAGATGATGTCCTTTAATTACAGAAGGATCTAGGGGGGATTCCATAACTGTAAAAATGATCCTCAATTTATTTTGCAAATCTATAGGAATGGAAATTAATAATAAAAACTGTACCATTTCAGTGGCAGGGTGCTCGGAGGAGGAAATTTTGTATGCCCAATTCCTATTCCCATTCCAAACAAATTCATTTTGACGAAGGAATTAATTTGAAGCCGAACAATTATAAAAATGCAGATTGGCTCTGACTTAGGGAAATGATAGAAAAAAGATTAAAGGGATGGATTTTTTGGTGGTTTTCATGAGTTGGTATGTTATTCCTTACCAAATATGTTTTGGAGGTGATTTTGGTCTTTTGGATGTATCTTTCATGGATACCCAATTGAATTCTAATCCTTATATGGAAAAGATGCAGCAGATGTTTATGGAAGGGAGCCAAGGAGGGAAAGATTTCGCACGGGTTAAATGGGAAAGTGTTACATTACCCAAAAAATGGGGGGGGGGGGGTGTGGTGGCAGCTAGGGTCTCAAGAATCTAGATTCTTTCTCACAGGCCATGGCTGCAAAGGTGGGGTGAAGATTGATCTCTACCAATAGTTCCTTTATTATATGTATTAAAAAATACATATGCCCACAATCGCTGGAGGATTTGATTCGAAATCTGATTAAAAGTAGAACTACAATATCAATAGTTTGGAAGGTAGTAGTAGACTTGTCCAATGTAATAGGCTCTGGCATGACATGGAAAGTAGGATTTGGATTCGTTTTCGCATGGGGGTGGATCCTATGGATGGATGTGGAGATAATCACTTACTTCCACTAGAGTTGCTTGAGTTCCTGACAACCCAGGTCATAAAATATTTGAATCAAATAGATATATGGAAAACACTACGTTATGGGCCCAAGGATGGAGGTCGACTCAAGCCCTTAACCTTCCAGAAGATTGGCATCAACATTGACATCGCTACATAGGGGCACTCGCCTTTACACATGTAAGAATTCAAGACAGAAAAGATGAGTTACAGTGGATCCACTCTCCCTTTGGTAAGTATTCCCCAAATGAAGGGTATCTGCATATATGTTCTGATAAAGATCTAAGGGTCTATGCCTGGTGGTGGAAGTAGGTATGGTACTTGAAGTGCCCAATAAAGGCATGTTTGTTCCTATGGTGTTTGTTGGAAAACAACATTCCAATTGCAGACAACTTAAAGAAAATATCCTTTGTAGGACCATCTTGGTGTCCTTTATGTAAAGTTGCAGAGGTGATAGTGGATCATCTGTTCCTCTTTTTTCATGTTACCCTTCAGATTTGGAATTTGGTTCATAATGCTTTATCAGTTAGAATTAACTAGCAAGGGTACTTTGACATATCGACATGGCGTGACTGGTGGAGTGAAGCCTTCCCCAAAAAATTGAGGAACCTTTCACCTCTTATAAGTTGGGGAGGAATAATATTATCTTTAATGAGAAGGAAATAAAGCCTGAAAGCATTGGAGCTCAAGTTATTGCTATCTACTATTTGATGCCTGCAGATGCATCTAGATACAAAGATTGCATAATCATGGAAGAAGAAATAGATCAGTCTAGGTCTTGGGCATATTTCGATGGATCTTATCAAGAAGGGGGAACATGTGGAGGAGGGGAAATCCTCTATCTTAATGAAAATCATTCTTACAAACTACAAAGTGGTTTAGGTTGTGGAACAAACAACTTTGTAGAACTTTTTAGTTTAAAGCTTTTTCTTCTTTTTTCCTTAGAAAAAGGGTGCCGACAACTACAAGTATTTGGGGACTTTGAGGTGGTGGTTGATTGGTTTAACCAGATTGTTGTTTGTCACATGCACACACTTAGCCCTATTTTTGAAGATATTTTGAGGATTAAAGGAAAATTTGATCTAATCATTGCCATCATGTTTATAAGGAAAGGAACACCATTTCCAATCACCTTTCCAAGGAGGGCGCGCAACAGGCTCGAGGGGTATGGAAGAATCTATAGCAACAAGGAAATGAGCACTACAAGTATTATCATCGACCTTTTGTAGATGGTCTATAGGAAGAAGCAAACAAAAGATAAATGCAATCATCTAGTTTTTTGTTCCTTTTTTTGTTCCAGACAATATTTGTTTGTATGACATATATGCATCCTTGATCTTGGAGACTCACAGTTTATGTTTTTTGAGATATGTTCCTATAGCCAGTGTTAAAAAATTGAATTTTAAATATATGTTTTGGATGATGAACACTTGTAGGTGGTATAATCTACTGCCTATTTTTGATGTGCTTATCAAGTACCTTCATAACATAATTTTCATTTTTTATTAATAGAAATTGTGATTTGCCCCAGAATTTTATTATTATTTATATTTATTATTAATTTTTTATTATTATCAATATTCTTTTAAATACTATTTACAATTTTATATTAAATATTACTTTTTTTATAATTAACAATTTATTAAATGTTTCATGTTAATTTTTATGTTGAATATGAAAAAAATTACACATCTCTTAGTTATTACATTTATGTATTTGTTATGAACCTATCATGTCATTTATAAAAAATGAATTAAAAACATCACAATCATTTTTCAAACTACTAGAAATAACCCAATTTACATATAAAACTTTTGTTTTTATTAAAAAAATTATTAATTTAAAAATTATTAAATAAAAATATAAAATTTTAATTATATTAATAAGTTTGCATAAAACAGATTAATAAAATAAATATTTAAATATATAATTTTTGTTTACAATAATTATCAATAACTATGTTCATGTCTTTAATACCTTTTGGATGAGTTTATTTATAAGATTTAGAAAACATTTAAAAAAGAAATTAAGAATTTAATTTTTTAAATATTTAAAAAATATGATTTTTATAATAACTTTTTAAATTAATTTAAATCATTTTAATTTTAAATTTCATTTAAGTAAAAAACTTTTTATTTTTCATAAAAATTAAAAAGTTTATGAGTATTTTTAATTTTTAATTTTTATCTTTTTCGCTAGGGAAATTACACTAATGACAGAAGAATAGCAGTCATGAACCCAAAAAAGTTGATTATAAGAGTAATAGACAATAGAGTTTTAGAGTTGTCCTTGTAGCGAGAAAACTAACATGGAGCATAACATGAAGATATGACATAATCCTAAAGCTCAACAACATAATGGAAAATAACTTAAACAATATCATTAAGAAGAAAGAGAGGTATCCACTTCTATGGCCGGGCCTCATCATTATAGTGAGGGCTCAAAAGAGGTCCTGGAGGCAAACCAAGTTTCAAATGCACTAGGCAACTTTCAATGTCCATGAACATCAACTTTATATCATCCAATTGAAGAATAATTTGATTATGTGTTTCTTTGTGATTCACCAACACCTTGCCAAGAATAGCCTTGAGCTACTAATACAAATATACCATATACAGAAAAGGTTTTTTCCAACCTCTAGTGTTCCCCATTTCGGTGATCTAGGTGGCTTGACTACCCAAAACTTTAGCATCCAAGACCCATTGACACTTAAGCTTGACTTTATCCTTAAGGGCGTTAAGATTTGACTAAATTTTTAGAGGAGTATTTGAATGAAAATGTCAAGTTGACACCTCTATCTAAAACCTATTACACAATCACCAACCTCTCCCCTACCTCTACCACCTATGCAACAACGTGCACACTATATAGTCATGGTTGTAGATGGAAGGAAGAGGCACATTACATTGAGCATCCCCAGATATAGAGGGAAAACTAAGTGCAACTAGGTGAATGTATTAAAACCTTTTGAGCTCGCAAGTAAGGTATCCAGAGTAAGTGGAGAAAGGAAGAAGTGAGCAACAATTTCTAAGAAGGGATGGATGTGACACCGTCCTCCCATATCTATCCAAGTAACCGGAAAATCGGGGTAAACATGTGATGAGAGGCTACTATGATATGATTCAACCTTCTAGGCATCCTTAAGGAAGTGGAATCGATGGAAACCCATCAAACATAACTTCCACATCAGTAACAACACTCCTAGGAGCCATCCCAACCACACAGGTATTATGCCCCTGGGTCCCATTGAGGTTTTAAGCCATTAAACCTCTGAACTCTACCATGTTATAAGCATGCCAACATCCATAGAGCTTTGGACGCTCCCAAAAGCCTGCATTCCTACGTCCAGGGAATATTTCTAGCAAACCTATGCTAGATTCTGCGGGATTTAAGGTACTTTTCAAGCCCAGAATTCCGACCATTTCCCAGAACTTGTTGTAACTTCCAGATTCCATTAAACACATGATGACAAGACTAATAATCCAAAAACTAACTTCAGGGCTAAGCCTGACCATCCCCAACTGGGACTGACATTCTGTCAAACACTTGGCATCAATGCAATCTACAGGTCTATGATACAAGACATACCATGAATGACTGAAAAATCTTATGAGACGTGACAAGAAGGATCACCACCTTATCCTTTGAACTTTTATGACATCAATTAGGTCATGCAACCATCATTTTAACAAGTAATTACATGAAATAACCATGACCTGAACCAGTCACTTGAGCATGCTTATAACCAACATAAAATCACGAAAATAACACTGAGATAACAACCATTAAATCCACATATAAATAAGTACAAAAGCAAGAGAAATGAGCTTTTATTAAACAAACACAAATCTATCCAGGTTTAGGACTTCCACGTACCACTCGACTGTAGACAAGGTTGAACCAAATATTTCTTTCAGCTAGTCACAACCGTGCCATATTTCAAGCATGAATGTGGGATCTCATGGAAAAACCAATCCAAAAAAAACCAAGGTAATCCAGAGGTTAAACCATCTCCACCTTCACCAATTCGTGATCACACCAAAATTAGTGCTTCGATCACAAAATTGAACTGAATTTGGAATGCCATCCGGAATGCATCACTATCCTTAAGAAATTTTTCATCTGCTTATCTTTCAGGCTTTACCATAATCCAATCCCAGATCACTAGGCCCTAAACCGAGACACCTTCCTCAGGCTTTACCATGTATCTTGCCAAAACCCGTCAAGGGATTCCTAGGCCTTTGGGAATGAACCTTGAGACCAAATCCGCCCCAGATTCCAAAATCCATTTAAAAATTCCAAAGCTCAAAACTGAGATTAACATCTCAACGCACCATGGCATTTGGAAAAATTCAAGGCTAGGTTGAAAGCCATTTTCATAACCCGACAAAACCATGCCACCAACAGCAAGAGAACCATAGACCAACATGAAAAGCGACGCATGTCAAAACCAACTAGGAAATCACACATGCAATATGTTACCTGCAAGGATTCCCATTGAATCTGATTAAGCCTGCTCTTCCTTGCTTGATCATTGATTTCCTTCCTTTCCCTTTGCCTTCTTTTCCTTCCTTGCTACAAATCTAGAGTGCTCCAAGAAAATTCTAAGTGTCCAAGGGTAAAAGAGAGAGAATAATGAGAGAGCTCCAAAATTGAACTGACCAATATTACACTGACAAAGCTTGCCAATTGATCCTCAGAAGCCTTTTCATTAATGAGGCCTCTATTTTCTTCAATTTCCATTATTTTCCTTCATTTTCCTCCTCACATGCAACTTGTGACCTTTCACCTCCTTTTTCTCCTATAAGTGTGCAAAAAATTCCTTTTTAGTGCCTTATCCTTTGCCTTTGCCAATTTCCTTTAGCCATAAACACATCCAATGATTCCCACTAGGATTGTTGGCATTATGATGCATGTGTTGTACTTGATGGCAGCCCACTTGTAGCAGAACAACTCACTTGTATATGGTAACTAGATGAATCTACAGAATAGATATCAAATGTGACAGAATGCATGACAGTAGTGTTTACAAATGTGATGAAATGCAGGGCAGCTTCAAGGAATCAGTTCAGAAGGCAACTCACTCAAATGAAAGATCATAGTATAGCAGGTAAACAACAAAGAATTGATGATCAGTCTTCACAAAATGAAGAAAGAGAGATATATGCAAGTTCACCATTGACCAAGTTGCGTATACACGCTTGTTAACAAAACAAAAGGAGCATATAACGTACACACACATTTTCACGTAAGGAAAAGTGCGTATACCTTGGAAAACTAAATTTTTGGTCCGAAGTATTTGGTCCATGGTATTTTGATCCATGGTATTGGTCCATGGTACTTGGTCCAAGGTATTGACCCTAGGTATTTGATCCAAGGTATTGGTCCTAAGTGGTTTTGGTCCATGGTATTAAGGAAGGCCTAAAACTATATAAGGAGAAGAAGATCATTAGGCCAAGGCAGACAAGTACTGAATATTTGATAAAGTATGAGATCCAGTATGTAGGTTATGGGTTTATGACGCTCTGCTTGATCTGAGCCAAGGAGGAACCTTAATGGTTGATGGAGTACAAGATCATGTGATGGATCAGGATCTTAAGGCTTGGAATGAATTATCTTTATATGGTTTGATCATGTTTATTCTAGATCTGTATATTGACGCATGTGTTGTTCTATAAATATTATGATCTAGGTATAACTGAAGTCTGGAATAGCTGCAAAATTATGAATGAATATTTACAGATGTATACGTTGGTTGACTTTGGTAAAAGCGCGTATACACGCAGGTTCGACACATCAAAGCAGCGTATACCTTATGAACTATGATGTTTGAAGTTACAGTTGGTTCTAGTTGTTGATGCAAAGTTCTGAGTTTTGCTTTATGTTCTGGTGACTGCATTTTGGTAATAGTGTTTAGACTGATTGATTGTGATTTATTTCAATGATGATGGATGAGATCTAATTATGGATAAGGATCATAATGACTTATCATTATGTGATCTAATGGGCTAGATCTGGTTTCTAACACATGTATTATCCTTTATATGTGATGATCTGGGTAATTCTGAAGTTGGGAAGTGCAACGAAGTTATAAGTAAGTATTTGTAGATATATACGCTGGTTCGCTTTGATGAAGTTGCGTATACACGCTGGTTTGGCTCTTCCAAGTTGCGTATACACTCTGATGTATGGTTTTGAGGTTACAGCTGGTTCTGAATGATGATGCAGTGTTCTGGGTACAAATCTGTGTATTGGCTATAATGATCTCTCTATTCCAGTTGATTTGTTGAAGTTGATTAAAATGAATGTTTGATTCAGTTGTGTTAGAAATTCATGGATTGATTGATCCAGTTGTGATTGATTCAGAAAGTGAGGATTGAGTTTCAGTGATTAGTTGATGCAGATGTATTTGATGGTTGTATTACAATGGTGATTGATTTTGAGCTTCAATGTTGTTGATGGGTCCAGTATGAAAATTGGATGAAACGTGGCCTTTAGATTATGGTGTTGTGTTCCAGGAGTATCCAGTATGAAAATTTATGAAACATGGTCCCTGGAGGAAGAAAGAAGGTTGTAGCCTTCTGTAGGTCGGCGCCTACATGCTAGTAAACATATCGGCTAGTACAAGAGCTAGGGGGTTGTAGCTCCCTTCCAGTAGAAGCTGGAGAACAAGAGAAGGTTGTAGCCTTCTGCAGGTAGAAGCCTGCGTACTGGTATGATTCTGCACCAGTACAATGTTGTAAATAGATTTTCTTATTATTAAAAGAAGACAAAGATGACAACAACAGGTGGTTTTCACCTTAAATCTTGGTGTTCATGTGTGTTGCTTATGTGTGATGGTTCACTCTGTTATTAATTGCATATGGTTACTGTTTAGTGTTTAATAAAGTAATGATGCATGGACTTAAGATCAAAATATGATGAATTAATTGAATCATTAGTTTGCTAGATATACGCTTGTTTCCTTAAATACTGTTGCATGTACACGCGGGTTGCCCACTTGGAAGTAGCGTATATAAATTTGGGTCTGAAAAGAAAAATATTATTGACTTGACTAATACTGATTCACCGCCCCATATCAGTATTATTTCCAACAATTGGTATCAAAGCAGGTCTTTGGTAGAAGCTTGATCGCTTGAAGGAGATCCGTAGAACAATGGGAAAGAAGCTAAAGAATAAAGCGCCTCAAAAGAAGAAGACATCTCAAAGGAACTATGACAATTGGAGAATCGACTGGGGTTTATGTGGAAGAAACTCTTCAGATTCAGAATCACCTCAAAATGAAGATGAATAAGCAAAAGATCTATCAGGTATGAATTTTTTATCCTCTGGTGATACATTCCTCCATCCATTTGAAGATGATGAAAGTGATAGCGAAACAACTGAATTTTCTCTTATGGGTGAGGGAGAAAGATATCAAATAGAGGCAAAATTTAAAAGGATTACAGACAAAATTAGAGATCAACAAGATCTATTGGAAAAAAGGGAATGTGCCTTCAAAGAAGAAGCTACCAAGCTAAAAGCTCAACTAGAGGAAGGAAACAAAGTAAGGAAGCAATTCAAGGAAAAGGAAGATCAATGTCAAAAGTTGCAGGATGAAGTGACATCATTAAGAAATGAAGTAAATTAAAGGAGCACAATAATCAAGAAACTCAAAAATAGATCCAGGTACTATGAAATTCTTGAATCTAAGATCCTCTCGATAAAAGAAGATCTTGAAATATCAAATAAGCAGAATGAATAACTACTCCAAGCTCTTGAAAAACAAGAAAGCGAAGTTCTTGAATTAAGGCAACAGATGGAAGAAGGAAGAAAAGCTGAAGAAATCATGAAGAAGCAGTATCTTGAAAAGGAAGAGCAACATCAGGTTGAGGTAAATATACTAAAAGGTAAATTAGAAGAAAAGGATAAGCTCTTACGATTTCAGGATTGTACTAAGATCTTGGATGATATTCTTAGTAGTCAAAGGTCTCCTGCCATCAAAAATGGTCTTGGTTTTCATGAGTCTGTTGAAGGTGAATTTAGCTCACAAAGTAAGACAAGGAACTCTAATGCAAAATCTGAAATTGTCAACAAGGAAATGAGAGGTCAATCCCATCAAAAAACAAGGAAAGAAATTTTTCAAAGAAAATCTTTCACTCCTAACTATGCAAGAGATAGTTGGTCATTTCCCCAAATGAATAATGCTGAATGGTTTATATGTCATTGTTGGGTCCCTATAATACTAGCGATTACCCCATTACTATTATAGTTATACCCCTTATTTATATTGTTGTGCCCCTATTACCCCCATATTGTTATTTCTGTGCCCCATAGAATCCCTCTATTGTTATTTTTGCGGCTTTATATTATTATTGTTAGGTCGGCTGGATTATATTGTGACTCCTTAGACTCCTATATATAGAAAGGATGTTTTGTCATTTGAATCATCAAAGAATTGTTCATTTATGTAATGTAAAGGAGGTTTCCCCCTCGAAGAGGCTAAATTCTAAGGCATTGATCTATCTTTTCTATCTTTTCTTGAGCTGGTTTCATAACATTTGGTATCAGAGCTTTGGATTCTAGGGTTTCGCTGCTCCAAACAGGTCATCG
Organism: Pinus tabuliformis; assembly: GCA_031772625.1. Lineage (NCBI taxonomy): Eukaryota > Viridiplantae > Streptophyta > Pinopsida > Pinales > Pinaceae > Pinus > Pinus tabuliformis. The sequence goes on along the minus strand of CM062812.1, from coordinate 677,216,458 downwards.
GGGAATTTTCGCTATAACTTTTTTCTGTGACGTTTCAGAAGTCGCAAAAAAACCCATTTGAGAAGAAATCGCGCTAAACCTTGGGTCCGAATTTCAGATCTTTTCGCACGATATTTTCAGAGATATGATCTGAGGAAGTTGGTCTTTTTGTAGACTCCTGAATTACATTCAAAACAGGTGGCCTGGGGAAAATTGTCATAACTTTCTCTCTGGGAATCAGATTGAAATTTTGTAAGAAGGTACAGAAAGAGGACGGGCTGTAGTTTCTTGTATATCTTTTTCAGAACCAAATGTCTCAAATTGTACACGTGGCACTTCATACAACTTCGCTCTTCTGGAAAGGTCTATATTCAGGTCATCTTGGGAGATTGTGCATAACTCTTTCTTGGAGAATCCAATTTGGATCAGACTGGTGGCATTGGAAAGAGGACACAGAGAGCTACTATAGGTCACAAATTCAGAAATAAATGATTGGAAAGTACAGAGGTACATTATCACACCCATTTAAAGCCAGTACAGTTTCTACTGCATTTATGGAAACAGTTCAAAAGCTACATGGAAACCCAAAGATTATTGTAAGTGACAGAGATCCCCTTTTCACTGGAGATTTTTGGACAAAATTATTTTCTTGTCTTGGTACTCAATTAGCTCATAGCTCATCTTATCATCCTCAATCTGATGGGCAAACTGAGATAGTAAACAAATGTTTGGAAGGATATCTTCGTTGCTCTGTATCTGATAAACAGACACAATGGGTCAAATGGTTGCCTCTGGCTGAATGGTGGTATAACACTTCCTTCCATACAACAACAAAAATGACCCCATTTATGGCACTTTATGGGTATCAACCACCATCCATCACATCATATTTAAGAGAAAATTCTAAGGTTCAGGCAGTGGAACATCACATCGAACATCAACAACAAGTCCTCCAACTCTTAAAGGATAACCTCGTGTTGGCACAAAATAGAATGAAACAACAGGCAGATCAACATCGCAGTGAAAGAAGTTTTGATGTAGGTGATTTGGTATTCCTACGGCTACAACCATATAAGCAAATGTCCCTAAAGCAAGCTAAGAAGGATAATAAACTATCACCAAAGTATTATGGTCCGTACAAGGTGTTGCAAAAGATTGGTACTATGGCATACAAATTGGAGCTTCCTGCAGCTTCTCGATTGCACCCAGTTTTCCATGTTTCATGCTTAAATAAGGTTATAGGCGACAAGCTCCCAATTCAAATAATATTTCCAGAACTTGACGAGGAAGGAAAAATTATATTGGAACCGGAAGCAGTCACAGAAACAAGAACTCGACAGCTATGAAATCGATCAATTTCAGAGTATCTTATCAAGTGGAAGAACTTATCCGCTGAAGATTCCACATGGGAGGATGAGAATTTTATGCAGAAGTATCCAGAATTACTCAAGCGTTGAGGACAACACTTTTTTGAAGGAGAGGGGCATGTTGGGTCCCTATAATACTAGTGATTACCCCATTACTATTATAGTTATACCCCTTATTTATATTGTTGTGCCCCTATTACCCCCATATTGTTATTTCTGTGCCCCATAGAATCCCTCTATTGTTATTTTTGTGGCTTTATATTATTATTGTTAGGTCGGCTGGATTATATTGTGACTCCTTAGACTCCTATATATAGAAAGGATGTTTTGTCATTTGAATCATCAAAGAATTGTTCATTTATGTCATGTAAAGGAGGTTGCCCCCTCGAAGAGGCTGAATTCTAAGGCGTTGATCTATCTTTTCTATCTTTTCTTAAGCTGGTTTCATAACAGTCATAATCTTGGACATGTTGCAGCGAGATGTGGAAGGAGAATGGTTCAAGACCATCACACAGAAAGATCATCAGCTTCCAGGTACTTTAAGGGATATTGTTTTTCTTGCAATGTGTTTGGTCACAAAGCCATTGACTGCTATAGAAGAAATATGAAACATTTAAGATGTTATGCATGTAACAAGTTTGGAAATATAGCAAAGGAATGCAGGAGGAAATTTCGGGCATAATACTAAAAGGAGAAAACATCATCACACTCGGAGATATGGAAGAAGAAGGAAGTACAGTCAGAAAAATGTGGCATGGCATAGTGTATAGACATAACAGACTCAGGGGGAGTTAAAAGTGTGAAACTTCAATGTTCTAAATCTCATATGCAAGTTTCCCAAAGACAAGTCGTGTATATACATGAGCTCGAAGCTGCACAATCGCATATATGTGGTTTGAGAAAAATGAAGTGGGACAGACTCAGAAAAACTGATTTGATATGATTCAGAAAATTATCAGTTATCTTCTATGTTGTGATGATAGATGAATATAGTCTATGGATATTATTTAGAAGTGTTTTTGATCCTCACAAGTTGTTGATAACTTGATGTATATCTGATTAATGATGATGCCTTGATACTTCTTAGATAATATATGCAATGATGAGATCTGACAGTGAACAGGTTCAGGGTAAGAACATGCTATGCTTCTAATAAAGCATTGTTGGCATTATGTTTAGAAGTTTTGGTACCTAATCAATAATCCTGATGCTTATGTGGCTAAAGTGTTTAAATCGATACATCTTGCTATGTGACGGTTATAAGTTTCCCATGATGAAATCTCAGATGATACTTGTATTGATTGTGGTTACATAGTTGTTATTAAGATCAGATTTATGGATGATTGTGGATGAACTTTTGATGATGTATACAGTACATATATGTTGCTTACATGGTGATCTTCATAAGGACAAGGAGAAGTACAAAGCTTGAGTACACAAATTGATGATGAGCCACTCATTTCTTCTATGCTGTTGTCATCATGCCTTCAAAGACGCATAAAGTTCATATGGTGCAGTTATGATACATGATTCCTTTAGATATTGGCTCTCACATGGTTGAGGATTTCTGTTGTTGATGATATCAAGAAATCTTGAAAAATGACCATAATCTCATGGTTTTCTAGATACATATTGATATATGTTCGATGGATACATGGATGATTACTTAAGTTGCATATTGTTGGTTGGCCAAGAGAATGGTGTGATTACAAGTCGCATGAAGACATGGATTTTCTATAGGTTGATACTCACATATGTTGGTTGATGCTTATTAGATATGGGATGTTCCCTAGTGATGATACATGGTTGAGATATTGAAGGTTCTTGTGGAAATATCATGCAGTTCTTGATGATGATGTGAAAGATCATAATGTGATGACTATGGTGTTTTCACATATGATATGGTGTGAATGATTTTGTGTCACTTCTTGGAGATATGAAATATGTTGAGCTGATTCATGGAAGGTTATGATAAGGATTTTCCCACTAAGGAAATGAAGCAAGTTGATCTTGATGAGATCAAGAGGATGAGTTGATATCTATATGCAGACATACTTTGTCACAGGTTGATGATATTTACTCTGTCATATCTTAATGAACATATACAGGTTGTTGGTTTGGATGCTGACAAATGCTTATGGTGCAGATCATACATGGTGTATGATAGTTGTCGATGACTATCATGGTCTTGTTTAGACACTTGGTCTCTGTTATAAATGTCATGTATATCATTCGATGTAAAGGGCATATAAAGATCCATGATGTAATAATTTGTCTCTGTCTGTCGTAGTCTTTTGATGAGTCCTTTTTGGTCATATGATGTAATTTCTATCATGTATAAATAATTGGTATATCCCCACTTGGTTGGGAGATGGATGTATGTATGAGTCATTGGTGATAGGAAGGTCATTTGTGATGTATGTATAGAGTCTTGTTCTTCTTTTAGAACATATTTTTGTAGACTTTGCTTATACTCAGGGGGAGCATGGACTCGATCATGGGAAATCAATCAGTACACTTTAGCATATCAGAGAATTTAGCATGCACTCAGGGGGAGCATGACCCTTTGCCCTTGATGTCAAAGGGGGAGAGTGACTTGGAGTGGTTGTTGCCATCAAGTCAAAAGGGGGAGATTGTTGGCATTATGTTACATGTGTTGTAGTTGATGGCAACCCACTTGTAGCAGAACAAATCACTTGTATATGGTAACTAGATGAATCTACAGAAGAGATATTAGATGTGATAGAATGCATGACAGTAGTTTTTACAGATGTGATGAAATGCAGGGTAGCTTCAAGGAATCAGTTCAGAAGGCAACTCACTCAAATGAAAGATCACAGTATAGCAGGTAAACAACAAATAATTGATGATCAGTCTTCAAAAAATGAAGAAAGAGAGATATATGCAGGTTCACCATTAACCAAGCTGCGTATACATGCTTATTAACAGAACAAAAGGAGCATATAACATACACACACATTTTCACATAAGGAAAAGTGCGTATACCTTGGAAAACTAAATTTTTGGTCCGAAGTATTTGGTCCATGGTATTTTGATCCATGGTATTGGTCCATGGTATTTGGTCCAAGGTATTGACCCTAGGTATTTGATCCAAGGTATTGGTCCTAAGTGGTTTTGGTCCATGGTATTAAGAAAGGCCTAAAGCTATATAAGAAGAAGAAGATCATTAAGCCAAGGCAGACAAGTACTGAATATTTGATAAAGAATGAGATCCAGTATGCAGGTTATGGGTTTATGACGCTCTGCTTGATCTGAGCCAAGGAGGAACCTTAACGGTTGATGGAGTACAAGATCATGTGATGGATCGGGATCTTAAGGCTTGGAATGAATTATCTTTATATGGTTTGATCATGTTTATTCTAGATCTGTATACTGACGCATGTGTTGTTCTATAAATATTATGATCTGGGTATAAATGAAGTCTGGAATAGCTGCAAAATTATGAATGAATATTTACAGATGTATACGCTGGTTGACTTTGGTAAAAGCACGTATACACGCAGTTTCGACACATCAAAGCAGCGTATACCTTATGAACTATGATGTTTGAAGTTATAATTGGTTCTAGTTGTTGATGCAGAGTTTTGAGTTTTGCTTTATGTTCTGGTGACTGCATTCTGGTAATAGTGTTTAGACTGATTGATTCTGATTTATTTCAGTGATGATGGATGAGATCTAATTATGGATCAGGATCATAATGACCTATCATTATGTGATCTGATGGGCTAGATCTAGTTGCTAACACATGTATTATCCTTTATATGTGATGATCTGGGTATGTCTGAAGTCGAGAAGTGCAACAAAGTTATAAGTAAGTATTTGCAGATATATACGCTGGTTCGCTTTGATGAAGTTGCGTATACATGCTGGTTCGGCTCTTCCAAGTTGCGTATACACTCCGATGTATGCTTTTGAGGTAGCTAGTTCTGAATGATGATGCAGTGTTCTGGGTACAAATCTGTGTACTGGTTACAATGATCTCTCTATTCCAGTTGATTTGTTGAAGTTGATTAAAATGAATGTTTGATTCAGTTGTGTTAGAGATTCATGGATTGATTGATTCAGTTGTGATTGATTCAGAAAGTGAGGATTGAGTTTCAGTGATTAGTTGATGCAGATGTATTTGATGGGAACACCATCCTTGGTGTTAAACCACATCGAGGCCTCAACAAAACTTTTGGAAAGAAAACATATTGCCCATGGAGCTTTATAACTTATCTCGTTGTAGTATTTACAATGAAAGACCTGCTCAAAAGAAAAACATCATTGCAACATGGAAAGATAAAAAACCATATCACTTACTAGAGATTTATAGCATAACTCATTACAGCATTTACAATAACCACATATACACATTTGCTAAACCATCAAATAAAAGGATATGATGTTTGCATCTACAACAAGGGAATCCATAGGATCACACCTCCACCCTCAAAGTAATACCAAGATTCATATCCTTCCCAAGAATTCTAGAATCCATTGCCATTGTCAAACTGCATCCAATGTCCAACATTATAATCCTGTGCCACTTGTCGTCTCAACGAATAGTTACTGACTCATTATTCCAGGGAACACTCCCAATGTGCATTTGATTCCATCTGGTAATGCTAATGACCAAAACAAATATATCCCCAACCTTCCCTTCTCTTCTACACAGTCCCTTGGGCAATCCGATCACCCCTTTTGTGCAGTCAGTCACCTTCCAAGTTCCCAAACATCCCCTATCCCGGGTGATCCATCCCTTGGCAAGGGTTCCTCACATCAGAAAGTCAAACAACCAAGGCATATACCTACCTAAAACCATCATATCGGTCATAACATGCTCATGGAAAATCAATCGACATTATTGGGTACCAGTGTCCCACAATGGCCCTGCTCCTGAAGTGATTTAGAAACAAACTGCTGCATGTTTCATTTACTTTTGTCATTGATTCTAATGCTTGTAGTCAATTTCAACCACCCAACCGGGCATTTTTGTGCTTCCTTTACCAAGAACATAGCTTCCATTAGATTAAAATAAATTGAAATAACTTCAAATCTACCTAATTGGTAGCTCATCAACAAGGTACACCTGCAATCCTATTTACTTCTTGTCACAACAAGTCAAACTATAATCTTTGACCCAATCATCATGTATAAATATATCACATCAGGTTAGCTCAAAACATAACCATGATATATCAAAATCATAAATCACATGTAACCATAATAAACCAGAATCATAATTCACATGCATAATAAAATAGAAATAAAATACTGATACTTATCCTTTAATCAATCCTTATCTTCTAGCTTTGTATTTATTCCATACGCACTCCGGAACGGTTTCGATACCCGAGAAACACCCAGTGCCTTCTCCTCAACCATGTGCACATACACATAGTGTGCATCACACACATACAACCACACACAACATACAATGCCATGCAATACATGCACATATACCTGACATACAACACATATACCTACACCCAATGTAAAACACAATGCAATACATACACCAACATCCGGTGTACACGAAAACAACACATAGATCTACACCCGATGTATAACACAATACATATAGGTAAACAAAGTACAACACAACGAATACACATGTCATGATACCACGACTACGCCATGCACATACACAATACCGCGTGTACACAAGACAACATGTACAACTTGTAAATAATACTACATGTACACCAGTACCGCATATACAACTTGTACACAGTACCACCTACACGCAACACCAACTGCATAATTTGTACACAACATCACATGTACACGACACCCCTTGTACAACGTGTACACAACGCCACATGTACATTGCACTATTTGTACAATGTGTAGACAACTCTAAACATACACAACACCACATGCACGATATGTACATGACACCACATGTACACAACACCACCTACTCACAACACCATATGTACAACATGTACACAACACCACATGCTCATGACACCACTTGTACAATCATGCACACAAAACCATATGTACATAACACCACATGTAGAACATGCACGCAACACCACATGTACATCGCACTGCATATACAACATGTACATAACATCATTTATACATAGCACTGCATATCCAACATGCTCTCAACACCATATGCACACAACACCGCATATCCAACATGTACATAGCACCATCTATTCCCAACACTGCATATGAAATATTCACACAACACTATCTATACCACCCTGTACATAACATTGCATAACAACATGTACATAGCACCATCTATGCCCAACACTGCATATGCAATATTCACACAACACTATCTGTACCACCATGTACATAACATTGCATAACATGATGTACGCACACTCTATATACACAACACCACATACGCACAACATCACATATGCAACATGTACAACATATACACTATATGCACAACAATAGTACCATAAAACCACACCGTCTCTACCAAGAAACCTTGCTTCCAATGTTTCTCTGCCATTTATGCTTATCCTGGCATGCTGCACATCACACTATTTTGATTTTGTTGATGTATCTCTGAGCATTAGCCTGTCCATAACATAAACATAGACACAGTATAATCATATAATATCAATTCATATCCATATGATAATGACCTCAAAGATTTGTCAGGCTACTCTTCCCACTTGATTCCTCATGAACTAGTAATCTCTTCATGCCATTCACTTGCATAAGCGATCATTCCTCCATAAGAATGATTCCTGATGACCCTATCAGACAATGACATAAATACATAGAGACATACATATATATAACATTAGCACAAAACAATCATGATCTCTTCAAAAATGACACACCTACCTACATACATGTATACATATATATACATTGACACAATCATGATCACGAAATCATTATCAGATATCATAAGGTCAAGGTTAAGAGAACTTCCTTTATCCGCACAATGCATGTACAACATCAAGAACAATCATTCCCAATGTAGCTAAGGCATATGATGCCTCAAATCTATTTACTTTACCTTTCCTGATTATTTTTCTCATGACTATCCCGCCATCATCCATTTACACGATTGGACCCAACCAATCTAACTAGTTGTCATACTCTTGCCTTCAACTTCCCTTATACATGCATCGAGCTTCAACCAGGTCTTACATCACCTGTTGGGTACCACAAAACTCTCCCCGGAGTCCATTAACTTTCCTCTTTCACAAACCAATTCCCAAGACTCAAAGCATAAAAGGCAAGACGAGAAACAAACAAGAAGAAAACCATGAAAATCAATAACCATACAACTCCACAAACAAAGTGGCATGGCCATGCACAAGATGAAAACAAAACTACAATCAAGCACAACAAATCACCAAAATACCAAAAGCACAAGATTGACAACAAATGCCATGACTCAATCCCCATGTTTCCCAGTGCTTCCAAAGGAAAGCTCAACCTGAGCCTTCTTCAGAATTTCATGGAAGTCACTTTGCCATGTAATCTCCTCCATCATACTACCATAAACACATAATTTTCAGGGCATAGATAAACATACAATACACTAGTTACCTTACCTTGTTGAGCCAAGCACATTTCTTGCAATTGAACATATCCAAGTCATCTCTCAAGTGACTCCAATCCTTTGATGGATCCAACTATAACTGGCAACTAGTTGATGTACCTGTCAAATACATGTCCATGAATATAACACATATCCACATAACTCTAGACAAATTAGGGTTAATAAAACTTGATGTATGTAAAGAAATCATTCGTTTGGAATTAGGGTTTCCAATCATGGCCAAAGAAATTCTCACCCAATTCCTTTCTTTTACATTTTTACCTTGTTGCAATAGAGCCTTACTATGTACTATCATATCACCCAATTGTTAGTTATATAAACACATCAACTATTACCTTGTCATGTTAATACCAAGCATGTTTCCCTGCAACTATTCACAAATGTAAACCACATGTTCCAACTATCAAGACACTCATATCTATCAATTTGAAATCAACCTTTACCAAGACTAACGCTCATGTCATAATCCATAGTCATTAGACATAATGCTACCACTATCACCTATTACACCCAAGTACATATCATCTATATCAACACATATGCATTAGTACAATCATCTTAAAACAATATCATTTGAACACATAATCATATTATGAAAATCATCAAGCATCCAACCAACTTCCAAACATACCATGTTAAATTAATCAACAAAAAAACATAATCAAATAGTCAAGCACCAAATACATGTTAAACGGGCACACTTACAAGTTTCGAAGATGAAGTTAGATCTGGTGTTCCTTAAGAGATGCAAAGTTTCCTCCATCATTCCAGTTTTCGCTCAGATTAATCATCGCCTCAATATTCCTAGGAACCATCATGTTTTTTTAAGGCCAGTTTAGCCTTGTTGAGATCTAAGATTTGCAGGGTTAGAAGAGTTCTCAATCAGATTTCTCGACATCTTGTCTCTTTACATATGGAACTTTCTAGTATAATTCCCGCTTCCCTGTGGTCTAGGGTCGATGCTTGTTCGTCTCGTAAATCCTAGCGGATGAAAGATATTTGGAGGCAGAAGAAATCTTCAAAGTTTCTCAAGTTGTCCAAAAGGTCTTCTGTGATTGATTATCTTTATTTCTCCTTAGGTAAGTCATCCTTTAGCCAGGTTTCTGCTATTCAATTATCTACTCTTTGGTTATGAGTTATTGACCATCTTCATAGGGACTGCTCCCCTGTGGATAAAGGCATTTCATTTGGTTCTGGTGAAGTAGTTGGCTCCCTAGAGTTCTTCCATCCAATCCCTTGCTCTTCGCTATTTTTGCCACCACTTCCCAGTGTGGAACCTATTTTGCAGTCCAATCATTTGAACGTCGCCTCATATTCGGTCCCTCAAGTTTCATATTCTAGTCGAGCTTGTGTGTTGGATAGATGATCCATTGAAGGTTGGCTGTGTCTAATAAGCCCTGTTTTTCCCCTAAGGCTGTTATCCATCTCTGCAGAGTCAATCCTAATGAATCCACTTATTCTATCAATCCTCTCTTGCCAAACTCGGTCGACAACCCTAGTCTGTCCTCTCTTCTCGATTTCCACCCTTCAGATCTGTACATAGTTGATCGGACTCCCTCCTTCCTATCCTCCCATGGTCCATGCGTTAGGTCTTGTCGTTCTTCCTTGCCTGTGGATTCCAGCAATATCTGTTCTTCCATCAAAAATCTAGCTAAGCCTTTGTTGATGAACCCTAATATTCATAATAATAATTCTAAGTTAGGATCTGATAATGATTTTGATAATATTAATTTTGATAGGTTGCACTATTTGGATTACAGTAATAAAAAGTTCGATTGTAATTTTAAAAACAATATTACAGATAATAATAATAATAATTTGTTATGTTTGGATGATATGGAAATCGGAAATAATAATAATATTAATTTAAAATTTACTAGCAATATTATTAATAATGGTAAATATAATATTGATAAGAATTTAAATGATAATAATTTCAATAATAATAATAATAATAATAATAATAATAATAATCACCATCATCTTTCTCATAAAAATAAGGTAGTCAATCTTTCTAAATTTTCCTTTCCCTCTTCCGTCTATAGTCTTCTTGAAAAGGGATTAAATTTTTCCCTTGCTCCTAGAAAAATCCCTGTGGAAGACATTATGTGTGACATAGAGTTTGGGATTAGGGGCTTACCTAATAATATCAAGGACACTATTAGATAATACTACACTGTCATCCTCAGGAAGGAAAATCCCCTTAGGCATAATATTAGCAAGGATGAATTTGATGCCCTAAAATCCTTGAACCAAAACAAGGACATCGTCGTTCTTAAAGCCGACAAAGGTGGGGTTGCTGTCATCCTTGACAAGGAATATTATCGCAAGAAGATGTTGGATCATCTATGTAATAGTGGAAGCTATAAAAATCTTAGCAAGAATCCCATGAAAAGGATCTCCAGAACAGTCGCTCTAGCTATAAAGTCTAGTAACACTGTGGGTTCCTTTTACCATAAGCTTATTGAGAGTAGCCCCATCACTTTGAGGATATATGGGCTTCCAAAGATCCACAAGGACAAGGCCCCCATGAGACCCATTTTCAACACCATAGGAGGGCCACCCTACCTCCTAGCATAATACCTTGCCTTGAAGCTTAAACCCCTTGTTAGCCTCACTGGGTCATTCATCAAAGACTCTTCTTTGTTTGTCAATGAGTTAAAGGGAAAAAAGTTTGACACTGGGGACATTCTTGTGAGTTTAGATGTGGTCTCCCTTTATAATTGCATCCCTATTAAGGAGGCCATTGAGGTCATCAACCGCCTCACTGACCTTGATACGCTCGATTAGTTGCTATTTGTCTTACTTCCACTTTTTTATGCTTTGAAGGGGAATTCTATGAGCAGATTTTTGGGGTTTCCATGGGCTCCCCCCTGTCCCTGGTTGTTGCTAATCTTTTTATGGAAGACTTTGAATCCAAGGCCTTGGCCTTATCTCGTCTCCAGCCCAAGCTTTGGAAGAGATTTATGGATGACACATGTGTCTTCTAATCTCATGGCCAAGAGGAGTTAGATCTATTTTTCCATCATCTCAACGATCAATCCTCCTCCATAAAGTTTACTATGGAGCAAGAAATTGATGGGTGCTTGCCTTTCCTTAATGTTATATTTTCTAAGAATGATGATGGTTCTTTCTCCCACCAAGTGTTTCATAAGAAAACTCATACTGATTAGTATCTTCATGCCAAATCTCATCATTTCCTTGCTCAAAAGTTGGTTGTTCTCAATACACTAGATATTCGTGCATTGAGAATCTTTGATGAGAAGAAACTTGATAAAGAGAAAGCTGATATCCTTAATGTTTTTGTTAATAATGGTTATAGTAGGCACCAAGGTTTTAAATTTTTCCTTAAAGCTGGCAGAGGTCCCAAGGTTAAGAAAGAACCTAAAGATTGAATCTCAGGGGTTCATCTCCCTTTCATCCAGGGGACCATGGACAAGATTGCGAGAATCCTTAGGAAGCATAATGTTCCCTCTACCTTTAGAGCCCTTAACACCATTCATAGCTCCCTAAGATCTGTAAAATACCCTGTTGACCCCAAGGACATGAAAGGTGTTTATGTTATTCCATGTTCTTGTGGGACCACCTATGTTGGTGAAACTGGGCGCTCCATTAATCAGAGGATCCATGAGCAAGCAATGGACATAAAACATGGGAGGACATGGTCTTCAGCCCTGGCAGAGCACACGGAGAAGACTAAGCATCATATATCTATTGAAGAAGCCTGGGTTATTGCCAAGAATGCGCCTTTTCATCACCAGAAGTTTAGAGAGGGCACAAAAATTGGAAGGAGGCCAAGCAATCTCAACATGGATGACGGCTGGAAGATCAACAACTGTTGGATCCATGCCCTTTCCTCCTAGCCACCCCTCTTATTTCGCTCTTTTTTTATTGTTTTCTTCTCTCATTTTTCTCCCCCACCTTCTAGTTTGTATGATTTTCCCCTTTGATCCCTTTGCTTTTGATTTGTTGTTTTCCTTTGGTTCTCATTAATTTTTATTCATTAGTTTATTAATATTATTATCTCTTTATTCATTTTAGTTCCCTTATATTTTATTTAGTTTAAATTAAAAATAAGAGGTTTTTAGTTACTAGGTTATATTTCTTAGTATAAGATCTTAAAAATTTTACGCTTTATTTGGCTTTATTAAACATGATATATAGATTAATAAGTTTTTATATATGAACATAAGTGAAAGGATTATAAACATATAAAGTAATTAATTGATTAATTGATAAACTATTAGGTTTATTTCATTTTTTTCCCATTATTCCTTTAGTAAATGAAAATAAATATATTTAATAATCAAATTAACTAATTTTTTATCCCAGCTTTTCCCATATTGCTTCATATAATAAAGTTAGCATAAATTTATATTTTTATTTAAAAGAATATACTATTTAGTTACATATATAGTTAAATAAATAAACTTAGTAAATAATTCAACTAATTAACTAACCAATTAAGTTATCTAACTAATAAACATTTATTATTTTTTTCCTAATTTCCTATAATAATTCATTAATAATACAAGTATTTATATAGTTTATGTAGTTCTAAAATAATAAGGAAGATAATACATTATTTATTAGGTTTCAGGTTCTTAGTTTAAGTTCATAAAAACATTTCTAAATAGATCTAACAAACCAACTAATTAATTAATTAATATTACTTTCCCTATCTCTTGGTCCAGTCAAATGTAGTTGTTGCCCAATCCATTTAGCCATTTCCTTGGTCAACTGGAGTTGCTTCTTTCTAGCTGTTGAATGATCGTTTCTCTCTATTTAATTTGTAGCCATGATCTGGTTCTTCATCTTGTCATGACGATGGGCCACACTTGCTGGTTCGAAACGTGTCGAAAAATAAATTTTGATGTGGTTATCACCAAAAACATTTCTCAATAAATAAGCAAACTCATACCTTAATGTATCTCAGGGGAGGCTATCTTGTCTGCACAATCAATCTAGTTAGCACGATATATCTTCATAACAAATAAGCTCAAACATAAATAGGATCATGATATCCATAACAGTAACTAACTAACATGTTCACATCATAAACTCATAAACAATTATCATTCATACATAATAATCACATATGAACCGTCAATCTAGATTAGTATTGTTATACTCCTATACCAATAGGTGTCATATTTCATGATTGATTTGATGAGCTCTGTAATATGTTCATTCCTTGTTGCAAAGGCTTAGATATTATAAAATATAAAAAAATATAAAAAATGTAAAGAGGGTATGCTCTAAAAGAAAAATCAAAGGGTAAAAAAATAATAATAATAAATAAAATGGTCAAAAAAAGTGAAAGAAATGAACCCCAAACAAAAATAGACCAGGAAAGTGTGCAAGTCCAAAATGCCGCTACTTTTTATTTTTCTGTAATAAGCATTGTGTGCAGCTTGTTAATTTATGCCACAATTGATGAATGACCAAACAACTTAATCTTGGCTAATTCATATTTGAATTTCGTGTTTTAGAAATAGAGAATAAAATCTGATCAAACTTTTTAATCTTGGCTGATAAGTAGATAGGTAGAGTAAATAAAAAAGGAGCTCAACAGTTAAATGTGAGCCCTTGGATGTAATAAGTGCAGACTTAGGTAGGCTTACCATGAAAAGAAAAGGAAAGTTGAAAATGGTTTTCCAGTCTAAGTGCACCCGAATAAAGAAGAAAAAATGCTAGGCCAAAGTAGGCAGGGTAAGTAGATGGTGTTGCAGAATGATACTTGTGATAGATTATATCTCTAAATGTTTTAATCTTTATCTCTATCACAAGTGCAAGGAAGATATTATACTTGATGCAGCTCAAGCGAGGCAAGGTTACATAACTAACTCCCCTTCATACTTTTCCCTAAAGATCTCACTAATTTCCCCAAAGTATTAAGATCTGTTCTTAATATCATTAATAAACCACTCCTTCCCATCCATCTCATTTCATAAATATCGCCTAAGTAAAACCCTTTTTCACTTAGGAAAATGGCTACATTTCTCATATAAACCCTTATTCCCACTTTAGCCTAAGTTTAAATATATGTAAAGTATTTAAACTTGGCGCTTTCATTTCGTAATTCATATTAATTTTTAACTCTTATTATATAAATCCCAAAAATCATTACCCTTCCCGTATTATATAACCATATAAAACCCCGAAGTAATACATATTCCCACCCTGGTTGAAATATAACCATACACATAGTCTAAACAAGGGTTAATAAGTTGATCCGCAGTTTATTAAAAACCTTCCCGCTGTGACAAAGGGATTAATTAACCATTGGGTTAATTAATAACCATTACCTGACCAATAAAATTGCGCCCGAAACATTTAAAAAACACAGTTTATTATGCCCGGGCCCGCAGAGTTAACTCCCTGCCAAGTCACCTGCCCGTCCGCGGTCCGATCCCCACTCGCTCATCGGACAGTCCACATTAATATCACGACCCCTAACCATCGCGCTTTAACTTGCGGGGGCCCAGAGGTTTTCCGCCCATACAAAGCCACGTGTCGCCCGTTCAGCCTACTCGCTCGCCCTCTGTCCAAAACCACCTAGCCCCAAAAGCGGTGTGGGCAAAACCGCTTACCGCCTTTCGCTGACATCATCCGTTGACGTCATATGACCCTCACCACGTCACCCTGATTCCACTGACATCACTCTGGTACCGCTTACGTCATCCGCCCGGTTGAATACAAAAACTCCCGCCAAACCTTAGTTTTGTCAAATAAACGATAAAACACCATTTTTCATTGTAATGCATTGCGCCCCGAACTCTCCTGCAAAATAAAGACTGAAATCAAATGTTCTAGTTTCAGGCCAACCCCCGACCAAAAGAACTACGGAACAAGCTCGCAGCCGGCCATTCAAACCTGTCATTATACAATTTCTCTACCTTTTGAGCCATCTCAGAAGCCATGAATTGGTGCGCCGATTGCCGGAACTTCTCAGCAATCTCCACAGAAAGATCTAAATGTTATGAATTAGAAGGCGCAAAACAACCTCTAATGTCCCAACAATAGGTGTTTATCCATAGCTGCGCTGTTACCCTTGGAAAAAGGGAGTTTTTGGGCAATTTACTAAACAGAGATGAATAGGGGTCAAAATAGGTCAAAGAGTATCAGATCACAGTCAAAGAGTATCAGTAAAAGAGAGAGTAGCCAACATAGAGTAACTGAAGAAGACAGCTGCAAGCCGAATCCTAGGGCCCGCCTCCAGCACATTCAACAAAAACAAGACCAACACAACATCAGTTCATTTTTTCCCTATTTTCAAGGCTAGCTGTTTCTATTTCTTGTAAAAATATTTTTAGTCATCCTAGATATTATCTCACTGAGATATTTGTTGTATAATTTGTTGCATAAATTACCCCTCCATTAGAGTATTGAGTGTGGATTTCCTAGACTCTGCTGTAATATTGATTTTTGGAATAAAGAGCTATTGGAATCAACTATTGTATGACTTACTGGATGAGGAATTAAAGCAGAGGACTTGTCACAGACTTCTTGAATCAATCACCGGAACAATAAGTCTTATATATCTTGTGTTTTAAAGTTTTCTTGGTTTATGTTGAGGGCCCTGAAATCGGGTCAACAACAAGGGGGATACCCACCCGGTCGGGAACCTGGTTGGCGGCTCCGTGCCCGTTTGGTGTAGCGGGTCCGACTGGGGATAACGGGACCAGCTTCCCGTTCTAAGGGGGTGTGTGTGTGTGTAGAGTTTGGTGATGTGTGTGTGTGTAGAATTTGATAATGAAAATATGGAATTATTTCTAAGCTAATCTAGTTCTAAACTCCGAGACTGAATTTTATACTACTTTAATCTATCAAGAACAACACATCTAATCTACGCTAACCCGGGATAGAGCTTTTTCCATTATGCGATCTACAAAGATTTCACACAATAAATGGTAATGAAGATTATTCATCTATTATGAGAATATAAATCAACTAAGATGAACCACCCTGCATAAAAAGTTAAGCAAAACGGTTGTGAACAACATATCGCATAATCAGTTATTCATATATTAAGCATAAATCAAGGACTCCACCGTACAAAAGTGCCAAATGGTAGTCCACTCATTCATACGTCAACATATAAACAACATCAGCTGTATATTACTCTAAGAATGCAAGCAGAAACTCGTCAAGAGATAAAAGTACCATTTATGACTGACTTTATACTCACAGACCTGAAGCAATAATGATCTATTTCTACTTACTTCTAATGCCTACTAAGAGTACAGAAGTGCAACATCAGTAGCAGGTATTAAAATGCAAACATAAATAAATCTTGATCCGTCCATTCATCAAAAACCCCCTCCGAGGGTGCAAAAGTGCATGTTCTGAGGACAAGTTTTTTGACAAATTTCCGGACCCTTCTCCAATGCAACGAGAAGGGTTAAATACTACTAACCGGCTAATTTTAATTACACAAATTTAGGGAACGGCTTCAAATGACCACCCTTTTACTAAAACAAATTTATTTCTAAAAACTGAATCTAATTTCTAACCATTTCTGTATCTGCTCCTTAGTGTTGTAAGCAATGCGCTGTTCGCCGTGAAAGAGTCAGCTGCTTGTCGTTTCCTTTTGTTCAAGCTTGAAAATTAGAAATAACAAGAGCTGGCACCTCTTTTTGACAAACTAGAAGATATTTTTGAAAGTGTTCTTCTGGAGGAGTGTCTTCACGGCGTGTATACTTAGCACAACTCAGATTTCTTTCAAACTGATTGTGCTGTTGCTATTTCGGTTTCCGGCCGTGCGAATGACTCAATGAGCTGGGGATTTTGTTGCTTGAACGATTTTCTCAATTGAAACTTGTTTCCATTCTTTGTTCCAGGCTTTTCTGAGACGTCTTTCCCCTTAAGCGTTTTTCTTTTTGCTTTACCCAATTTGGGACTTAGGATCTTTCAAAAACGCTTTGCTTTTGTGTGCCTTTGACTCTGAGTTGTAGATAGCCTATTTTCATCAGCATTTGTTGAGTAATACTCTGGGATCCGCGATCCTGCCATATGCGGTATCCATCTGTGAAGTCATCTCCTCTCTGTTCTTCTAGTTCTGGCGCTTTTCCTTGGATGTTTCCTGCATATAGATTTATATCAGTAGCTGACTCATAGTTCACGTAAATGAAAAGAGACAGAAGAAAAGATTGACATGAAAGCAATTAAGTTCTAATGAATGCATAATCATGTCACCCATTATGACTTGACTCTTCGAAAAACGCAACATAATCATCTTTGGATACACAGGCGTACAATCATTAATCTCCCGTAAGGTGCGCGCCCAATTTTAGGCTCACAGATCATAACGAGGAATGCCTGCGACGAATGGCTTCTGCGATTTGCATCGCAGCATCGAAGATTGCGATGTAAATAAGTGGTATCGCAACAATTGATGATCTCATTTGTCGCACACCATAGATCGCAGGTCGCAGCTTTGCATGGTCGCAGATCGCATATCGCAATATCACAAGGTCGCAAGGTTTCTTGCTTTGTCACTTTGTGCTGCTTATGCGACATTGCGACGTGCGACGTCGCATATCGGCCGTCGGCGGTCCTTCAGGTTTTCTCCTTTTGAGCGCCTTTTAATGCACGCGATGCGATGAGTTCTCGCGTCGCTCCTCCTCAGTTTGTTTATGCGCTTTGGGAAAGCGCTCCTTTTTCCTTTGCGACGCGATATAGCTCTTAGGGAGTTAATACAAAAGGTTTTTTAAACAAAAATATTTTTTGGATTTTTTAGTTAAGGGTCCCCCTTTGCTTGATGTTATTACTAATATCAAACAAAGAGGGGGGTTGTTGGTGACCACAACAATGGCGATTCACTGTGAAGAACCAGTTATCTCTGCATTTCTATTGATTGTTCACTTCCGAAACAACAAATTTTTTTATATATCTAAATTTTGTTATGGACAGATAGAGTAGATTGCCTCTCACCTTGTCGACGATATTTTGTCTCAACCCTTTTTATATCCCAATTTTTTGCTTCCTCAGGTTTTTTCTTGTATTCGCATCAGACATTACTTGGTCTTGATAAAAGATAAAATAAGGTCTTCTTTGCGTACTGGCTTAAAAGTATGCTCATTTGTCGTAGGTAGAGCCTCTGCTGCCTGCAAGCGTCCATAGCCTCGACAAGGTTACCATGTTATCCAGCAATGATCCTTTTTCTTGATTGAGGTTACTCGCAACATTCCAGAGAAAAATCCTTTTTGACACACTTTTCCTTTTTTAATTCTCTAAAGAACAATGTCTTGGTTTGGTGGCCAAATTATGACACAGTCATTCACCTGATTTACACTTTTGCTGAACAAGCCGGCTCGTGATGAGACCTCTTGTCTTTTGATTGCAACAATCTTAAGTCGTTGCCCTGTTTTGATAGACAGTATTGGCAAAGTCAGCAAGTTATAATATCTGTGATCATGATAAGCCGGCTCGTGATGAGACCTCTTATTCTTTGAGATATAGTGTTTTGTTTGGATTGTTTCTCTGGATGCTGTATTTTTTTTTAGCAGGGAGGAAGTCATTGTTTTTCCTTAAGAAAGCTCTGGATGACAATAATAGAGTTTTTGAAAACATCAGCTTTGCAGAGAATACTTATTTTATTATTGATGATACTTTTCATGGTGCTGATACAAAACAATTCTTTTACCAGAGGTTGCTTTTGTCAAAGTTTTTTAGAGGTTGAAACGAGTATCGTAATCAAAGTGAATTTAACTCTATTTTTCAATAATAAAATTCAGATTTTCAAAAATTTTGCTATTTGTACAAGCGAAACCAAAATCTGATAGAGAATTGGCGTGCTCTTTCATGAATCCTTTTTAAATGATCATTTACAACGGGTTTTATTCATAAAAAGAGAAAAACAGAATAAAATAAAAACTAAAAACTAAATCCATCCTACAAAAAATAGAAGATTTTTCTTCTATGGAAAGTATAATTTAAGAATCAGTCCATTGACAGGTAAAGAATCTCTCCTTCCTGCCAGATCCTGCAACACGAATGTAGACGGGCCTACGACTTCTACAATCTGAAAAGGGCCAAGCCACAGCTTCTGAAATTTCGTATGTTTGCCCTTTTCTTCATGAGCCTTATCCCATTTCAAAACTAAATCACCCATCTGAAAGTTTTTTCTGGTTATGATGCTTGAGTCAAAAGAAGATTTTATTAGCGCTTGGTGATGAGCATGAGTTTTCCTAGCTTGTTCTCTTTGTTCTTCTAGTTTGATTATTTCCATTTGTCTTAATTGTAAAGAGGAAGTAGATACTTCATCGATGTATTGCACTAAAGACAAAGAGGGAATGACTAGGTGAGTTGGAAGAACCACTTCTCTCCCATAAACTAAATTAAAGGGAGAAGTGCCGATTGAAGCTTTCTTTGTGATTCTATCAGCCCATAAAGCATTTACCAGCGCTTTGTGCCAATTCCTTTGGTTTTGGTCGACTGTTCTTTTGATAATTCTGATTAGGTTCTTGTTTGTTGATTCAGCCAATCCATTACCTTGCGGATAGCAGTTGGCAGAATATTTTAGTTTGAACCCTCTTTTAAGAGCAAACTCAGTCATAGTATTTCCAGAAAAATATGAAGCGTTATCAAACATTAATGCTGTTGGCAATCCAAACCTAGTGATGATAAATTGATCTATGAATTCAATAATATTTTCAGAATGAACTGTCTTGAGAGGAACTGCTTCTACCCATTTGGTAAAATAATCAGTTGCCGTAAGGATATACTTATGCTGCTTAGAAGAGTGAGGAACGATCTCACCTATTATGTCCAAGCCCCATTGACTGAATGGTTGGTCGATGATGACTGGTTGTAGCGGCATGGACGGTTTTCTTTGTTTTCCTGCAGCAGTCTGGCAGACTTGGCATTTCCTTACATGATTGTATGAGTCTTTGAACAACGTGGGCCAATAATATCCTGCACGCAAGATTTTATGTGCAGTCGCATCTCCGGCATAGTGTCCGCCCGCTGGTCCATCGTGGAGTTCCTGTAAAACCTTTTCGGCTTCAGTTTTCTCAAGACACCTAAGAAGCACAAAATCGTAATTCCTTTTAAACAAGCCATCATTTACGAGCTGGTATTGTTTAGTTTTTAATCTCAGAGCTCTTTTCTTGGTATGATCCATACGTGATGGAGCATACCCATTCTTAAGAAAATAAATGGTGTCAGCATATAATGATTCTGCATCGTTTAGGCTTACCTCGTACGCTTGTACCTCTTCAAATGGGTTCTCCGGGATTTGCGATGCTCCGGCTAACATCTTGCAGAAGCCTTGACCTCTTACGATGTTTGCTGGTTTGATCTCAAGATCATATTCTTGTAAAGCGGTAATCCAATTAGCTCTCTTTTCGCCCACGTCTTTCTGCACTAAAAGGTTTCTTACCGCCGGAAACGGTACTACGACTTTAGTGTGGGCTTTAAGCAAGAAAGGTCTGAAATATTTGATCGCTTTGAAAACAACATATGCTTGTTTCTCTACGTCTGAGTAATTAATTTCAGCACCTTGTAAGTTTGAGCTAAAGAATGCGATTGGAGCCTCCGCTTTCTCTTGATTTGCTTGGGTCAAAATCGCGGCATAGGATTTCTCTGAGGCAAAAGTGTACAAGATAAAAGATTCCGAAAAATTTGGGGTAGCCAAAGATGGAGCATTGACGATAGCTTGTTTGATTAAGTTGAACGCTTCGTGCTCATCTAGACCCCATTTGAAATTTGAATTCTTTTTTATCATATTTTGTAAGGGAGAAATAATTCGTGAAAAATCCAGGACAAATCTTTTGACAAAATTGATCTGTCCAAGGAAGGATTGCATGGCTTTCTTGTTATGGGGTATGGATATTTTGGAAATTTCCTTGATTCTGTCGGGTTCTATATGAATACCAGATTTCGACACTATGAATCCGAGCAATTTCCCTTCGCTTAACGCAAAGAAAGATTTCTTTGGGTTGAGCGAAATCCCATACCTCAAGCATCTTTGAAAGATTTGCTTCAAATCTTTGAGATGGTTGTTTCGTTTTTTGGAGTACACTGTTATATCATCCAAGTAAATCACCACTGATTTATTGACTAACCCTTTAAACGCGATGTCCATGGCTCTCTGAAAGGTAGCTCCGGCATTGATCAGCCCAAATGGCATCTTCCGATATGCATAAGTGCCCCATTTGGTTCGGAACGTAGTCTTTAACTGATCATCAGGATGCACCAGTACTTGATTGTATCCTGAAAATCCATCCAGGAATGACATTAATTCTGAGCTTGCTACTGCCTGTAATATTTGCTCCATAGGTGGGAGGGGAAAGTTATCTTTCTGACAGGCTTTGTTGAGATTTCGGAAATCGATACAGATTCTAATGTCTCCGTTTTTCTTCCTAACGGGCACCATATTGGATACCCATTTAGAATGCCTGACGGGGAAGATTATTCTGGCTCTCAACAACTTATTAAGCTCAGTTTTTATCTCATTTTCTAGGTTAGGGTGTATTTTTCTGAGCTTCTGCTGGACAGGTTTTTCATTGTCAATCATAGGGATAACATGTTGAATGATAGAAGTGTTGTATGTTTTTAGCTCATCGTAATTCCAGGCAAAAACGTTTTTGTATTGTCTCAGAAGACGGATATATGCTGATTTCTCTTCAGGGGCTAGGCCGTGACCTAGGTTAACGTTTTGTGGCTTCTGATCGGTCCCTAGGTTTACTAATTCATAGTTCAGGGTAGAACTGCAAAGTTTAGCATTGGCGGATCTTTTAAACTGACTTTTCAAATCATATAAATCTTCTAACTTGACCACCGATTTCGGTATAGCATTGTCGGAGCCATTTTGTTGTATTTGATGATCATGATGGTCTTCGTCGATTATCTGATTTGAGTAGGATGCTTCAGAAGTAAGGAAATTTACGATGTCAGGATCGTCGTTGAACACTCTCCAATTGGTGATATTGTCAGGGATGGATGGTCTAAAGATTAATTCTATTGAAAACCTATAAGGACTAAAATCTTCAGAAGGGATAAGTCTAGAGGCTACGTTAGCTAACAGGTCTACGCTCGCGTTTTGAATTCTTGGAATTGACGAGATGTTGAATGCTACGAAATGTGCAGTGAGATCTTGAACTAATGATTGATAATGCTTTAAATGACTTGACAGGCAATGTATGGTGTTACGTACCTGTTTTACGACGATCTCCGAATCTCCAAAGACTTGAAGATACTTAACGTTTAATCCGATTGCTTTGTGTAGGCCCTAAACCAAGGCTTCGTACTCCGCTGTGTTGTTCGTACAATCGAACTCAAGTCTGTATGTGAGCATAATCTTGTTCCCGTCTGGGTTAATCAGAACGCATCCTGCTCCTGCTCCCTCATTGGATTTAGATCCGTAAAAATATAACTTCCAAAATAAAGATGTATTTACAGAATTATCTAAAAAACTAAAACATTTTGAGTCATCAGTTTGGGAGAAATTTTCAACTTGGGATAAAACTGAATTCTCTAAGTATGGTGAAATATGAGCATTGAATTTACCTAGGAAAGAATCTATTGCGTAATTGCCTACAATGCTGCTATTGTACGTTATGGCCTCATTTTCTCCTTCCAGTTCTGTCACTATGTATTTTTGGTGCAATTCTCGTTCAACCTTTATCTGATTTTGTTTACCATTGTATGCTAACCACATGTGCGACCAATCGGTTGAAAAATATCCGTGGAGCTTTTCCGACCAATCCCTGCTAAGAATCAAACCATAGAACTCAGGGATATCAGCTACTAGAATGTCAATAACCTGACACACTTTTGGGTTAGACGACAATCTTATGGTCACCTGATTAAGTTCACCAATCACTTCGACTTGGGATCGATCAAGCTGAACTATACGTACCGCTGATTTTTGAAGTTTCACATTCAATTTGGCACATATTGATCTGGGTAAAATATTCGTCGAAGCACCAGAATCGACCAAGCAATTGTGCACGTTTTTGTTGAAAATTTCATATGTGAGAAGAAAAGGAGGAGTATGAGATCTTGATCTTCCTCCAATCAAGGCGATGTCATTTGGATCAATTTTATTGATCGTGTTGGTTGGAGCCCTTCCCAGATTGTGGGAAGCTACAGCTGTAGGTAAAGATGTAGTAGGCACAGCGTGTAATTCTTTCATCATTATTTTCTGCTGGTGTTTCAATTTACTCAATTCATACAGAGTGATATTAGCCCTAGTCTTCTTCATGTCATCAATGATGTTATACTCCATTTCATCCAACACTATTAGTGTTCTTGATGGAGGTGTTTGATCATATTGGACTGGGCTAATCTGGGTCGCTTTAGCAGTTGTCTTTTTGGTTGCGACCTTTTCTTTTGTTGCAAGGCTTGCGCCCTTTTGTTTTGGGGTAGTTAGGGGAGGATCAAGTTGATTTCTGCTTCTCGTGCTAACAGGAAATGCTTCCTGATCCTCTTCTTGTGGGAGGATGAAGTCCCACATTCCTTGTAGTTCTACGACCTCTTCCTCGTCGGTCTGCCCTTCAGTGGTATTCTCTTCTTCTTCGTCTTCTTCAGATTCAACGTTTGAGACAACACTAGGTGGTCTTACCTCCATAGGAGGATTTCTTTTAAAATTCCTAAAGGGCTTTTTCGAAGAAGTCTCTGCTACTTGTTTCCTAATGTCAATCATCTCGTTTGACATGGCTTTCAACACTTTTTGTAATCCTTCCAAATCAAAAGGATCTTTCGTTTGCTTCTTCTTGGTGTCTTCTTTGAAAGAGATCTTCTTAGATTTGCGTTCTTCTATAGCGAATCTCTTTTCTAGGGCTACCACGCATTTTTCAACTGCTAACACTTCTATCAAGTTGTCGACTAAGGTGGTCTTGTTTGCCCTATCTACAAAGATAGCCAAGTTTGGAGGTAAAGCCGTGATGTACCATTCACATCTTACTTCCTCGTTGGGTTGTGAGGCAGCGGGGATTTTGTTGAGGATCTTATTGAACCGTAAGTTAAAATATTTAATGGGTTCTCTAGCCTCAGCCTTAAGATTAGATAGGTCATTGATCAATGTCGCCGTGGATCTGTCATCACCAAACTTGGTGAGGAACTGACTTTGAAAAATGTCCCAGCTTGTGATGGATCCGGAAGGTAACGAAAAGTACCATGACCCGGCTGTTCCCTGCATTGTATAAGGGAAAAGCCGGACAACGGTGTCTTCGTTAGTGACTCCATTGAGATTAACAGAAAGCATGAAATTATTGATATGTTCCTCGGCTAGCATTCCTGCTTCCGGATTGAATTTAGACAGCCATTTCTCAGGATGGGCCGGTATAGGGCTCAGGGGTGGAGGCATTAAAACCACCCCAGGATTGTTCCATGGAGACTGGGCCATCGTTGAGCTGCTAGTTAATGGAAGTGCAGAAGACGTTCCCTGATGCTGAGAAGATGAAGATATTAATATCTTTGATGTTTGAAGAGGAAGGTTTGTAGAAGATGGGTGAGTGAGTTGGAATGGAAGAGTGGGTGGTTGACTTCGCGGTGAGAGAGTTGATATGGACGAAGTGGATGAAGGAGTCTGACTGTCAGACTCTGGTGGTGTTTTCCTTGCTCTTTTCCTGGTAGGGAGAGGGAGTTCACTTGGTTGTATGCCAATTTTTTCACTCTTTGATCTGGTAAGGGGATGAGCAGGATTATACTGCGAAGTCACGTTGCTTTTAGATTTATCAGACTTCTGGTTAAAAATAGAGAATCCCTGAAGTTTATGAATCAAAGTTCGAATTTCAGGGGGTTCAATGATAGATTGGTCTGATATATTCGAATATGTAGCAGCGGTAGATACTCGAGCGACTTCAAATTCTGGTTTTAACCGTGTTGGAGAAGTCAAGGGAGTTGATGAGGGTGTATTACTCTCAGAATGGTATTTAGGTGTTTCTTTAGGTGCCATTCATAGTTCGTGCCCTCCTTCTATCGCCAAATATGTTGAGGGCCCTGAAATCGAGTCAACAACAAGGGGGATACCCACCCGGTCGGGAACCTGGTTGGCGGCTCCGTGCCCGTTTGGTGTAGCGGGTCCGACTGGGGATAACGGGACCAGCTTCCCGTTATAAGGGGGTGTGTGTGTGTAGAGTTTGGTGATGTGTGTGTGTGTGTAGAATTTGATAATGAAAATATGGAATTATTTCTAAGCTAATCTAGTTCTAAACTCTGAGACTGAATTTTATACTACTTTAATCTATCAAGAACAACACATCTAATCTACGCTAACCCGGGATAGAACTTTTTCCATTATGCGATCTACAAAGATTTCACACAATAACTGGTAATGAAGATTATTCAGCTATTATGAGAATATAAATCAACTAAGATGAACCACCCTGCATAAAAAGTTAAGCAAAATGGTTGTGAACAACATATCGCATAATCAGTTATTCATGTATTAAGCATAAATCAATGACTCCACCGTACAAAAGTGCCAAATGGTAGTCCACTCATTCATACGTCAACATATAAACAACATCAGCTGTATATTACTCTAAGAATGCAAGCAGAAACTCGTCAAGAGATAAAAGTACCATTTATGACTGACTTTATACTCACAAACCTGAAGCAATAATGATCTATTTCTACTTACTTCTAATGCCTACTAAGAGTACAAAAGTGCAACATCAGTAGCAGGTATTAAAATGCAAACATAAATAAATCTTGATCCGTCCATTCATCAAAAACCCCCTCCGAGGGTGCAAAAGTGCATGTTCTGAGGACAAGTTTTTTGACAAATTTCCGGACCCTTCTCCAATGCAACGAGAAGGGTTAAATACTACTAACCGGCTAATTTTAATTACACAAATTTAGGGAACGGCTTCAAATGACCGCCCTTTTACTAAAACAAATTTATTTCTAAAAACTGAATCTAATTTCTAACCATTTCTGTATCTGCTCCTTAGTGCTGTAAGCGATGCGCTGTTCGCCATGAAAGATTCAGCTGCTTGTCGTTTCCTTTTGTTCAAGCTTGAAAATTAGAAATAACAAGAGCTGGCACCTCTTTCTGACAAACTAGAAGATATTTTTGAAAGTGTTCTTCTGGAGGAGTGTCTTCACGGCGTGTATACTTAGCACAACTCAGATTTCTTTCAAACTGATTGTGCTGTTGCTATTTCGGTTTCCGGCCGTGCGAATGACTCAATGAGCTGGGGATTTTGTTGCCTGAACGATTTTCTCAATTGAAACTTGTTTCCATTCTTTGTTCCAGGCTTTTCTGAGATGTCTTTCCCCTTAAGCGTTTTTCTTTTTGCTTTACCCAATTTGGGACTCAGGATCTTTCAAAAACGCTTTGCTTTTGTGTGCCTTTGACTCTGAGTTGTAGATAGCCTATTTTCATCAGCATTTGTTGAGTAATACTCTGGGATCCGCGGTCCTGCCGTATGCGGTATCCATCTGCGAAGTCATCTCCTCTTTGTTCTTCTAGTTCTGGCGCTTTTCCTTGGATGTTTCCTGCATTAGATTTATATCAGTAGCTGACTTATAGTTCACATAAATGAAAAGAGACAGAAGAAAATATTGACATGAAAGTAATTAAGTTCTAATGAATGCATAATCATGTCACCCATTATGACTTGACTCTTTGAAAAACGCAACATAATCATCTTTGGATACACAGGCGTACAATCATTAATTTCCCGTAAGGTGCGCGCCCAATTTTAGGCTCACAGATCATGCCGAGGAATGCCTGCGACAAATGGCTTCTGCGATTTGCATCGCAGCATCGAAGATTGCGATGTAAATAAGTGGTATCGCAACAATTGATGATCTCATTTGTCGCACACCATAGATCGCAGGTCGCAGCTTTGCATGGTCGCAGATCGCATATCGCAATATCGCAAGGTCGCAAGGTTTCTTGCTTTGTCACTTTGTGCTGCTTATGCGACATTGCGACGTGCGACGTCGCATATCGGCCGTCGGCGGTCCTTCAGGTTTTCTCCTTTTGAGCGCCTTTTAATGCACGCGATGCGATGAGTTCTCGCGTCGCTCCTCCTCAGTGTGTTTATGCGCTTTGGGAAAGCGCTCCTTTTTCCTTTGCGACGCGATATAGCTCTTAGGGAGTTAATACAAAAGGTTTTTTAAACAAAAATATTTTTTGGATTTTTTAGTTAAGGGTCCCCCTTTGCTTGATGTTATTACTAATATCAAACAAAGAGGGGGGTTGTTGGTGACCACCACAGTTTATTAAATCATCTGTGTTTCAAAATCTGAATGATAAAGAAATATTTAATTTCAGAATATGCTTGATTGCACTCTGTTTTCAGTCATTATTGTTCTTTGTGTTTTCTTCAGAATTAGGTTAAACAGTGAAATCTTAATTTCTCATGTGTCTTAATTCTTTCATGTTGATTATTTGCTAAAGAATACTTAATTGCTCCTTATCAGTAATCATCTGATTTCCCTCTTTAAATAGGTTGAAGGATTCTTAATTTCCCTTCACCCAATTTGATCCCATTCCATCTGTTCCAAGTTTTTATTTGTTCCCTGTTTGACCACCTTTCTCTGTGAAGCCATCCTCTGTTAAGAAAACAAATCCAGAAAGCCATCTTCTTTGACTCCATTAGCCCAATGGAGTGAACTACTCTGTCTTACCTTTCTGTTCTATTGAATCTCACCACTCAAACTCAAACAAAACCCTTGAACTTCATAACTAGCCTAATACCTTTAAAAACAAAGCTAAATGATAAAGAGAGAGCCCTCTCTCGATACAGATTGGCTAGATTCTGTATCCTAAATATTGGTTAGTGGTTACCTCGGCCTCCTTTCCCTTTCTTACAACTTTTGGGAAAACCTAAGTGATAACAAGTATGACATAATGTCACAACATATTAAATCATACATGAATGTCACAACCTTAACCATTTACATATACCAATCCAATTTAGCATGATACATATAACATCAAGATCTTAATGTAATAACCCTAATCATCAAGTTACTAGCATATAACAATAAGACGTTATATATCATGCTCATCAACAACATATAACCTAATCATCAAGCTAACTAGCATATAACAACAACAAGTTAACCTATAACATACTCCTCAACAACATATAACATAATCATCAAGTTATCTAACATAAAACAACAAAATTAATTCATACAACCACATGTTACTACCACTCTTGACTATCTGACACGTGCATATGACTACACTAATCAACTAGCATCTATCATGTATGTAACCATAAAATCACTAGAATGAAAGACATACACCTAACCATAATGCATATAACAATCCTTAACCTACATACTTGCATGCCCAAAATACAAACCTGTATGATGACATTCTCTTACCTCGAGGTCCATTGCTGCAACTTCACTTTGATGATCTGCATCTCCTGCTCTATTTCAGCCAACACATTAGCATCATAACATACCAATAACATCACGATAACCTAATTGCATACAATGACCTCACGTGCATGCATAATAACATATATACAACCATACACTCATGACGACACATCCCACAACAACACCATCAACCTTCACAGGGTGACATCACTACAACCATGATCAACAACATGCAAATGAAACAAACACATGGAATACAAGCATAAGGAAAATTTATGCAATTGACATGAATGCATGACCAACACACCGCCCATCCAGTTCGAGGGGTGAACCATGCTCTAATACCACTATATGGTTTCATATATGACCCAAAGAGAGTGCAACCCACTCTGATACCACTATGTAGTATCAGATATGACCCAAAGAGAGTGCAACCCACTTTGATACCACTCTGTGACACCCTCCTCCCATATCTACCCAATTAACTGGCCAACCAGGATAAACATGTGATGAGAGGCTACTATGACATGATTCAACGTCCTAAGTATCCTTAAGGAAGTGTAATTGACGGAAACCCATCAAACATAACTTCCACATTAGCAACAACATTGCCAAGATCCATCCTAACTGATTTTTTAAGCTATTAAACCTCTTGATGCTCCCATGCTATGAGCATTCCAATTTCCAGAGAGCTCTGGACACTCCCACAAGCCTACATGCCTGCGTCTAGGGAATATTTCCAGCAAACCTGTGCCAGAGTTCACATTATTTAAGGCACTTTTCAAGCCCAGAATTCCAACCACTACCCAGAACTTGCTGTAACTTCCCGAATTCATTAAACACATGAGGACAAGACTAGTAAACAAAAAACTAACTCTAGGACTAGCCCTGACCATCCCCAACCGGGACTGACATTCTGTCAAACACTTGGCATCAATGCAATCTATAGGTCTAGGATACAAGACAAAGCATGAATGATTGAAAACTCTTATGAGATATGACAACAAGGATCACCACTTTCTCCTTTGAAATCTTATGACATCAATTAGGTCTTCCATCCATCATTTTAACAATTACAAGTAATTACATGAAATAACCATGACCTGAACCAGTCACTTAACCATGCTTGTAACCAACATAAAACCGTGAAAATAACAGTGAGATAACAACCATTTAATCCACATATAAATAAGTACAAAAGCAAGAGAACTTAGCTTTTATTAAAGATAGGAAATTCTGACCAAGTTTGGGACTTCCATGTACCACCCAACTGTAGACATGGCTAAACCAAATCTTTTTTTCATCCAGTCACCCCCGTGCCATATTCCAAGCATGAATATCGGATCTCATGGAAAAACCGATCCAAAAAAACCAAGGGAATACATAGGTTAAACCACCTCCACCCTTACTAATTCGTGATCACACCAAAATCGATGTTCCAATCACAAAACCAAATTGAACTTGGAATGCCATTCAGAATCCATCACTATCCTCGAGGAATTTTTTGTCTCCTTGTCTCTCAAGCTTTACCACAATGCAATCCCAGATCACTAGGCCCTAAACCAAGACACCTACCTCAGGCTTTACCATGTATATCCCACCAAAACCGATCAAGGGATCACTAGGCCTTTGGGAATTAACCTCTGCCCCGGATTTCGAAATCCATCCTGCAATTCCAAAACTCAAAACCGAGATCAACATCTAACACATCATGACATCTAGAAAAATGCAAGGCTAGGCTGAAAACCACTTTCATAACTTGACAAAACCATGCCACCAATAACAAGAGAACCATACACCAACATGTAAAGCCATGCATGTCAAAACTAGCTAGGAAATCACACATGCAATATGTTACCTGCAAGAATTCCTATTGAAGCTACTTGATCCTGTTCTTCCTTACTTGATCCTTTCTTTCCTTCCTTTCCCTTTGCTTTCTTTTCCTTCCTTGCTCCAAATCTAGAGTGCTTTAAGAAAATTCTAAGTGTCCAAGAGTGTGACACAGAGAGAGAATAATGAGAGAGCTCCAAAACTTAACTGACCAAGATTACATTTACCAAGCCTACACTGACCAAGCTTGCCAACTGATCCTCATAAGCCTTTTTATCAATGAAACCTCTATTTTATTCATTTTCCATTATTTTCCTTCTTTTTTCTCCTCACATGTAACCTATGACCTTTCACCTCCGTTTTCTTCTATTTTCCTTTATTTTCATAAATAAGTGTGCCAAAAATGCCTTTTTTCCTTTTTAATGCATTGGCCAATTCCTTTAGCCATAAACACATCCAATGATGCCCACTAGTATATCTTTTCCCAATATTCATCTCGGTATAAGTGTCCCTTAACCGTGGTCTTATTTTTCCTTTATTAACTTTTATTACATGGAATTTTCACCACGGTTGTCACAATGGAGAAGAGCGTGGAAGAAATTCTAGATAGTGACACAAGGTGAGGGGAACTACAAAGAGACTCCATAACCTGAAATGGAAATAACATTAAGGAAAGCAACAAAGTTGATGACAATTACAAACCCTAAAGCATCACTAAACTCCTCATTACATCAATGCTGGAGGGAAGGTTAACACAATCGAAGTTATGTCTCATTTCCATACAAGGTGGTGAGAAATATATCGAAGACGTTGATGTTAAACACAGGTGGTTGATTGATAGACTTGCACATCTTGGTTGTCACCACCTCTTCTCCCTTGATTGACATTCTATTAGAGAAATTTTTATAAATTACATTATATTTAATAAAATTAAAGTATATTGACTTGAAATTGTATAAACTCAATTACATTTAACCATATTTAATAGTTTTCTATAAATAATATCAATGTAAATTTCATCGAACTTTTTTAAATACATATATTATATTTAAAAAACTAAAATTACAAAAACCATATTAAAAATATAAAAATACTAATGTTTTTTAATTATTAAAAATTCATTTTTTTTTCTTTCTAAATTGGACTAAATCTATATTAAAAGAAAAAACAGAGTATTTTACAACAGGCCGCAGCCTGGAAAGTTCAAGTCAATACGCATACGCATATGATAGAGATGCGTTGGATCATCATGACAGAGGTGCGTTGGATTAGGATACATTAGATCAGAATGTGTTTGGAAATGACAATCCGGTTTGCACATGTCGTGGCTAAAACCTGTGTGCTCCTGACGCTTGCACTGTCCATTCAGTGAAAGGAAATGTTTCAGTCTGTCCTCCTTACCAACATTACGCTGCCAGCAGAGGGCGTTCTCCAGCTCAGAGGTGGGCCTGAGTGAACAGAAGAGGACGACCTTCGTTGACTTGCGTGGCCCGTTCCTAGCCATTGCCATGGTCCATGTATGTAACCCTTTGCCTGACATTTTCGACCATATCCTGCAAGCTTTCCGATCAGCGCCTCTGTGCCTGGATTGAAAAGTCTTGTTGCGCCAGAGCGATGCATTCCTTCTAGAGCTGTTCATCATTTATATCACTGAGAGGGCCTGAGAAGTTGTGAGTCTGCTGACTGACCCCCTGGTTGGCCATTTTGTCTGCCACTTTGTTGGCTGTGCGTCTTATGTGCCTGAAAATGATGCTTCGGGGCATCCTCAGTCTTTCCTCCATCTGTTCCAATCTGCTTAATAATCTCCAACTTGTGGCTGTTTTGGAAGCTGAGGAGCCTGCCTGGATTCTGATGACCGCTTCTATTATTATGAGGGAGTCTCCTTCAACCTCAAGAGGATACATGTTTTCTTGCTCTGCTATGCAGATGCCTTTCCAGATTCCTTCTAGCTCCGCTGCATTGTTGGTGTCGATGCCGATGTTGCCGTGATAAATGTGTCTGATTGTGCGTAATTCATCTCTGAAGACTCCTCCGTAACCAGCGGGTCCTGAGTTTCCCTTAGCCGTGCCATCAAAGTTTAATTTGAACAAATTGGGAGCAGGGGGAAACCAGAATAGAGGAGAGGCAGAGCTGGACGGGGAACAGGGGTTGATTTGGACCGGAGTGGAAAAGTCCATGTTCTAGGCATTTAAGATAAGGCGTTCCTGAGGGAGTTCTGGCAAGTCCACTGGTTGCCAATGTCTTAATGCCAGAGTCTCTCAGAGATTGTGCTGGAGGAGAAGCCATAGAGTGTCGAAAGGCTTGAAGGAGTTGTTGAAGACCCTATTGTTTCTCTCTTTCCATAATATCCAATAAGCGAAGCGATGAGGTTCCATAGCGAGTTTAACAAAGAGCTTTGAAAGGGATGCCTTGGCCAGTTTCTGATAGTTTTTGCAATATCTCCTTGTCTTCTGCTAGATCTTCTGTTACCGTTATCAATTTTCTCCCATAGGAGAGTGGCAAGAGGACAAGTATCCATTAGATGCACAGTTGTTTCTGTGTTGAGATTACAGTTAGGACATCTTGAAGGGCCTATGAAGCCTCATTTTTGCAACTTGTCCCATGTGAGAATGCGTTGTTTGCCAAGCAGCCATAAGAATGTGGAGACCTTGGGCCATAAACCTGGTTGCCATACTTGGTCCCAGATTTTGTCTTTGTTTGCCTGCGTGGGAGTATAGCGAAGGTGATGTGCTTCCTTCGTTGTGAACATACCTTTAGGCGTGTGACCCCAGCGAAGCTTGTCCTGTTGATCAGATTGCTTAATTTTCCTTTGATTCAGTTCCTGCTCTATCTCTGTATAGGATTCGCCTTGCCAGTTGGCCTGCCAAGTGCTTACTGGTTTCCAGCAATGAAAATCGTGAGAAGTTTGTTGTTGCCAGAAATGATGAACGTTGATGAGGTCAGCATGCTGCATATGGGCCTGCCACATTGGCTTGTGAAAGAGAGACGCTAGTTTTGGGAGTTGCTGCCATGAATCCTCCCAAAATCGAGCTGAGGTACCCGAATGCACTTCCCAGAAGCTGTGTTCCTGTATGAAGGCACTGTGGAGCTTGGCCGCATTCCAGATCAGGGAACCAGGAGTTGTAGGGCAGATTCTAATAAGATCTTTCCATTGGCATCCAGGTACATATTTTGCTTGCCAAAGACGAGCCCAGGGAGTGTGAGGTTTGGAGAGCCAGTTCCACCAAACTCGGGCTCCCATTGTGTTGTTACTTTGGAGGGGATCTCTCAATCCTAACCCGCCGATTACTTTTGGTTGACAGACTTCATTCCAATTTACCAATGCCCATTTCCTGTTGAGACCTGAGGAGCCCCATAGAAAGTTTCTTTGCAGATTGTGGATTCTTTTAAGAACCCATTTTGGAGCAGCTAAGACAGAAAAGAGATATAGGGGCATAGCCTGGAGAACGGATTTTATGAGGATAAGTCTACTGGCCAGGTTGAGCGAGCGAAAAGTCCATGAGGAGAGCCTAGATTCCAGCTTGTCTATGAGGGTTCTCCAGGAGGCATTTTTAATAGCTGAGTCCAGGAGAGGAGCTCCCAGATATTTCGAGGGAAGCATTGCAATGGAGTATCCCAAAATTCTTGCTATGTTTCTTTGAGTGGAGGCTGGAGTATGAAAGAAGAAAAGCTGGGATTTGGTGGCATTGATAGAGGTGCTAGAGGCTTTAGAGAAGAGAGAAAGCAGATCTTTGAAGGCAGAGACTTCGTGAGATGAAGGGTGTCCAAAGAGCATGGTGTCATCAACAAACTGTTGGTGAGACAATGGGTGAAGACCATGAAGAGAGATGCCTTTCAGGGTTTGTGAAGAGATCGCTGAGTGAAGCAAATGGCTGAGGCCTTCAGCCATTAGAACAAAAAGAAAAGGGAAGAGGGGGTCCCCTTGACGGATTCCACGAGAGGGGCGAAAGGGCTTGGAGGGAGAGCCATTGAGCAGGATTGAGAAGCTGGGTGAAGAGATGAGGTTCATAATCCATCTATTCCATGTTGCATTAAATCCAAACGCCAATAGCATCTGTTGTATATAAGACCAGTCGAGTTTATCAAATGCTTTTGAAAGATCAAGCTTCAGAATCATACCTGGCTTTTTTAGAAGCTTCAGTGAATGAATCACCTCGTTTGAGAGGATTATGCCGTCCATTATTTGTCGCCCCTCTACATAGCCAGTCTGCTCCTGCGAGATTAGGAGTGGGAGAAGGGGTTTGAGCCTGTTGGCTAAGACTTTGGAAATAAGTTTGTAGATGACGTTACATAGTGCAATAGGCCTGTATTTGTCAGGTGTGTTTGACTCAGCCCCTTTGGGAATTAATGCTAAGAAGGTGGAGTTAAGCGAAGGGAGAATCCAATGCATTATCCGTGATTCCTCCACTAATTCCCAAACTTCTGTGCTAATCAGCTCCCAAAATTCATGAAAAAAATTTGTTGTGAACCCGTCAGGACCTGGTGCTTTGCCATCTTTGATTTGAGCCATAGCCTCTTCCACTTCTTTCATTGAGATAGGTTGAAGCAACTGTTTGTTGTGGTCTTCCGTAATTGTTTTAGGGATGAGCTGTGTAATTTTTTTAATAGCCTGATCTCTGCTTTCTGGTTGTTCCTTAAGGATTTCCTGGAAGTGTTCTTGGAATTCCTTTTCTATTTCTTCATGCTTTTCTAATTTTTCCCCTTGCCTGTTGTTAATGAAAGCTATATTATTGTGCATCCTCCTCTGGATTGTGGATCTGTGAAAAAACTTTGTGTTTTTCTCCCCCTCCTTTAGCCAGCGAATGCGAGATTTCTGCTGCCATAGAGTTTCTTCCTACTGTCTGCATGTCTCGATCTCAGTCCAGAGAATCTGCTCCTGGTGCGCTCTATCTCCTGTTCCCCCCTCCATAATAATCTTCTGTTATAAAGTGCACATTTGCTACTCCAATTTTTTTTCGCTGCTCAAATATATTGCCGAATTGGGTATGATTCCAATTTTTAAGAACCTGCTTGAGGCTTTTCAATTTCTGTTGAAATTGGAACATTTTGGTACCTTCAGATGTTTTGAAGGATTTCCATGCCTCCTTCACAACTGATTTGAAATTGGTGTTGGTGAACCAAAACGCCTCAAATCGAAAGGGTCTGTTGCTTTTTGTGCCTAGGCGTGCCCATTGCAACAGAATGGGCCAGTGGTCGGATCCTCCGTGGGGCACAATAGAGGCCTGAAAATCCCCTCCAAGGTGTATGGCATTGTCCGAAATAAGAAAGCGATCCAGTCTTGAGGCGATGTGCTGAGAACCACTGCGTTTATTGGACCAAGTATAAACACCATTTGATGTGTGAATATCCATGAGGTGATTATTTTGAATAAAGTTACGAAAGCCAATACTGTCTCCTTCTAGTTTCGTTCTGCCGTCACTTTTTTCTTCCAGGGCTCTGATGATGTTGAAGTCGCCCCCTCCAATCCATAGTGGAAATTGTCTGTTAGAATTCAGAGTCGTGAGAGAATCCAGAAGCACCAATTTCTGATTTAATTGTTGCGGGAAGTAGACATTTGAAAGGTGACCATGAATACTTGTTCCTGTGAGATGAAAAGTGGCTTGGATGAAGAAATGAGAAGCGTGGAAATCGTAAAGACTGAGAAGTTGTGGGTTCCAGATGATCGCTAGTCCCCCCGATGCGCCTGAGGCATCCACAGTGACAGAACTGCAGCCGGCCCAGATCTTCCTCAGAATCTTCTCTAAGGTAGCACTGTTGCTTTTTGTTTCTTGAAGAAAAACTATGGAGGGCTTTTCTTGCTGTATCACATTTTTTAACATTCTATGTTTAGACGCACTGTTCAAACCTCTTACATTCCAGGAGAGAAGCTTCATGAGGAACTGTGGGGTTGAGATTTGTAGTACTTTGTCAGCTTAGGAAATCTCCCCGATTCCATGAGCAGTTCCCCTAGTATGATGGTCCTCTGCAGGTTCGTTTTGCGCCCTCTTTTTTTTGTTTCTTTCAGGATTTTCTTTCCATCCCAAGGGCTTCCTGCTTGTATTCCTAAGCATTTGTTGTGATGCGCTTTGCTAAGAACTCCTTCTAGCCTTTCGATTTCCTATGGAGGGATTGAGTTATACTCTTTTTGTTTACAGGCTGTCTCCAGCTTGAGAATATCTAAACCTTCTAAGCTAATACTCTCTGTATATTCATCCATTTTTGAAGGCATGTTTTGTTCTTCCCTGAGATTATTGTCCTGAGTACTGAGGATTAGAGCCGCTTCCAGATCCATTAAAGAAGGTTGCACTGCATTTTCTGGATCAGATGTCTTATGAGCAGGGGAGACGGGAGGGCTTGAAGGAACGGAGTCAGCTGAAGTGGGAGGATGCTTGAGGATCCTGGAGGGAGAAGGTGTTTCAGCGTTATCCAAGGATGAAGCTGGAGGATTTTCAGCAGGTTCACTAGGGGTAAGTATTCCAAATCTGTTCTGGGAATTTAGCTTTTTGGATCTATCAGGAACAGGGGTAGGTTTCTTTGCATGACGACAGCGATTAGGGATTTTGATGAAGCCTTATGAGTCTGTGCTTGGATCATTGACAGAGGGTTTGGGTTGAGGATTGAGGGGACAATCCCTGAAGAGATGGCCATGCTCATGGCACTTCCTGCAGCGAAAAGGAATGTGCTCATAATCTAAAGATTGGATCCACTCAAAGTCGTCATGAAAAAGACTTATCGTATCTGCAATATCTTTGGAGATGTGCATTTGGACACAGATCCGGGCGTAAGAAGTGTATTTGCGAGTTTTAGTTTCCTCAGAAGCTTTGATGAAGGTCCCCAGGCTGTTGCCTATGTCCCTTAGAGTTTCCTCCTTCCAGTATTCTACAGGAAGGGAATACATTCGTATCCAAACAGGAGCCCAGCTGAAATCCTCCTTGTCTGGATCGAATATTTCTTTCCATTCTCTTAAGAACAGTCCAGAAGAATTAAAGAAGTACGGACCTCCTTCAAATATTCATGATTTGTCCTCCAGACAGTTAAAGATTGCCGTGAAGAAGCCTTTGGGGCCAAGCTGCAAAGTAACTTGTCCCTTAGGCTTCCATTTTGAAGCAATCCAGCCATTCAGGGCCTTTTGAGAAGGCCAAAATCCGAGGAACTTGCCGATGAGTGCATGATCCCTCATAAATTGAATTTCGCCATTGATTCATTCGCTGGGTAGCTCGACTTTGATTCTTTCAGCCTTTTTTGGTATGCATGTGGATGAAGTCGCCTTTGTTGGTGTCTTAGGAGCTTTCTTATTCCCGCCATTGTCTTTGCCAATGTCATCGCATGTAGCAGCAGCTTCTACTTCATTAGTAGCCGGATCTGGTCCTTGCTGCGTTTCAGAGAGGCCTGCTGGTTTGTGCAGAGGATCATTTTGTTTTTCCTTTGAGTTGTCAGAGGTTGAGCCAGAGTATGGAGGGGGGGTGGATCCCGCCCCTCCTGGGAGCGCAGTCATTGGAGAACCGTCAGTCAGGGCGCTTCAGATTGCAGGTTGAGCGCTACGTGAGGCAAGGGTTTCAGTATGGAGAGCCGAGGCGATTCCAAATCGCATTTGCAGAGCGCCGGTCAATTGGGTATTAAAAATTCATTTTATTAATTCTAAGTGTACAAAATTTAATACTATATTTGAAATTAATTTTAATATAAATAATAAAATTGATTGTGTTGGAAATCCTAGGAAGCATTAGGATCTAGAATAATTTCTAAACTTATGACAACTACTTGTGATTATGTTAGTTTCTTCAATTATCATAAAATGATTATACTTCAGAAATTTAATCAATAACAAAGCATAAAAAATAGATATCAC
The DNA here is from genome assembly GCA_031772625.1 of Pinus tabuliformis. Lineage (NCBI taxonomy): Eukaryota > Viridiplantae > Streptophyta > Pinopsida > Pinales > Pinaceae > Pinus > Pinus tabuliformis. The sequence continues at coordinate 677,177,598 of CM062812.1, read as the reverse complement.
AATGCACAAGAAACAAGAGACAATATTTACTTGGGAAAACCCTCAAAAGGGATAAAAACCCATCAACCTTCTTATTAAAGAAATAGTCAATTCAATAGGAGATATTTCAAAGTCAATACAAACAAACCAAATTTGTAGCTTGTCAAGCCTCCTTCTTGTACCAAGTTAGCCCTGTAAGATTAATATGAAGAATCAACTTCAAGGTCCGATAGCAACAAAATGATCTGCCACAAACTTATAGATTTAACTTCTTATAAAGGATACAAAATTTTGTCCATCAATTCAGGTATATTCCATAAAATTTTCAAATTCCTTGCCCACATAGTTTTCATATTTCTACCATAAATAAGAAAAACCTCAAAGCTCATATTTATTACAGACTTCATGTGCTAAAGAGAGTTCAATCTGATCGTAAAAATATAGTCCATCACTTCGGCCTTCAATTAGGATGGAGGGTGAGCTAAAACATGAATGATGAGGCTTCAAATTTGTCTTGAAAATGCTTCAACCTTCTTCACTGGAAATCACAGAAATGAGTTCAGATTGCTTTCTCTAGGTGGATGTAAGTAGGTCCATATTTATAGGTGTCTTGGCTGTGCAAAATATTGACTTGATGAGGAGCCGAATTGGCACAAAAAGGAGGAAAATATTTTGAACACAAATTCAAATTTATTGTTTTTATAATTATTTTATTCTTTGATCAAGCATGATGATCATGCTATACAATATTGTTTTTATAATTTACAAGTAAAATATTAATTATGAAGACCGACCATAGCTACATTTTCCAACATTCCCTCTTAATATATTGATAATGACTGTCTAGAAATTATTTCTTGAGATATTTCTTTAAGAATAAGGTTATACAATTCATAGTACCATTATCCTATGATACTATAATGTGATCAAGGTTCACCATCAAACAACTAGTCTCCATGCATAGTCTAGGTGAATCTCCAAAGGCCTGATCCTAGGTTTGATAACAGACAATCTCACTGTAAAGAGATGTGTGCATGATACTAAGAGGAATGTCATCATTTGAGTTGCCTCAAGGAATTTCTTCGAACAAGGTCATAATGATAAGATATCTTTCGCCATAGCCAAGGTGCCAATTTAACAAACATGCTTCTCTAGGACTCTAGGTGTTATCTAGGCTATTGCCAAGACACTAATCCAAAAGACATGGTGCTCTAGGGATCTAGGTACCATGTAGGCTTCAACCAAGTATTAACCCAAAAATTATTGTTTTAGTGATCTATATACCATCTAGGGTACTACCAAGGTATCAAATCAACATCTTTTAGTGATCTAAGTACCATCTAGGCTATTTCCAAGGTACCAACCCAATATTTTTAGGGATCTAGGTACCATCTAGGCTACTGCTAAGGTACCAAACCAACATCTTTAGGGATCTAGGTATCATCTAGGATACTTAGAAGGTACGACCCAACATATTTCAGGGATATAGATACAATCTAGGCTACTACCAAGGTACCAACCCTATGTACCATCATACAGGTTGTTTAGCCTAAGGTACCACAACTCTATGTACCATCATACAGGCTACCTAGCCTACAGTACAACAAGTAGTCACCATGATTTGGTCGACACCTCAACTACATGGTATACAAATTATTACATGTTTTCGATCACCAAGGTCAAGCCTCCATGAACATCTGTGTTCCAACTACACAAGGATGGCCAAACCCTAGAGGACATTCAACTCCTCACACCATAGGATCAAAACCCTAAAGGATACTTGCACACATGGTTTCCATTATTTGGGTCAAAACCTAATATCACAGGCCTCAAAAAACCACTCAACAAGTAACCAAGCTTGAAAAAGGTACCCATTCTTATAGTGTGAATGGGCCAATCACAGAAAGACACCTACTCTTTTGAGTAACTGGGCCTTAAGGGTCATTCTTTCTAAACGAGGAGAATGTCTTCTTTCAAAAATAGTTTGGGCCAAATGTCTTCCCTTATTGTTATCTCATTAATGCTCCCTCTTATTGAGAGAACTAATCTTTGAGGAATAAGTTTCCAAAGATTTATCTACAATATTCATATTTAATCGACATTTCGAGTCTAGATAGGACCCACCATGAAAGGAAATTGATGAGAGAAGGATAAGTGAAGGGGAATAAATAAATAGGTAAAAGGAATGGAAAAAGGTCAACAAAAATCTAATATGTTAAATTATAATTATCAATATATTAGAAGTAATTAATTAATAATTTATTGTTATTAAATATTGTAGACTAATAATGTTTATTAATATATCATTACTAAATAAATAATAATTTAATTAACTAATTATTACTAAGTAATTAATTATCACATTATTATTAACTAATGTGATTTTTACCGAAACATTTCTCATAGTTAATAGCAATATTAATTTGTTAATATTATCAAATAATTGATAATAGTATATTAATAGTTAATATTAGAAGATTAATATAGTTTAATATATTTATTTAATTAATATTAAATATGTCAGGTCCCTATAATACTAGCTTATCCCCCTTATTGTTATTATTATGCCCATGTAGTCCCCATATTGTAATTGTTTCACCCCACAAAATCCCACTATTGTTATTGTTGTGCACTTACATTATTATTCTTATGTAGGCTCTGATTATATTTGTGACCCCTCAGACTACTATATATACAAAGGAGGTCTTGCCATTTATATCATCAAATAATTGTTCATTTATGTAATTTAAAGGAGGTTTCCCCCTTGAAGAGGATAATTTTTAAGTCGTTGATCTACCTTTTTGTGAGATGGTTGCATAACATGGTATTAGAGCTTTTGATTCTAAGGTTTTACTTCTTCAAATATGTCATCTTGGAATTTTCACTATAAAGTTTTTTTATGAGGCTTCAAAAGCTGAAATTTTGACCACATGGAGATGAAATCTTGGTAAAATTCATGTAGAAATTTTAGATCTTTGTTTGCTATATTTTCTGAGAAATGATCCTAGGAAGTTAGGGTTTTTGCAGGCTCTAGAATTCTGTCTCAAACAGGTGACCTAGGGAAAACTGTCATAACTTTCGTTTCAGGTATTAGATTTGAATTCCATAAAAACCGGATGAAATTTCATGGACTGTAGTTTTTTGTATATCACTTTTAGGCCAAGGGTTGAAATAGTGACATGTGTAATGTCGTACAACTTCGCACTATTGAACCAATCCATAATCAGGTCATCGTGGGATATTTGGCGTAACTCTTTATTGAAGAATCCAATCTAGGTCAGACTGGTGGGGTGAGAAAGAAGAAGCAGAGGGAGATCCGAAATTATATAGTTACAACTGTTTCAAGATCGAGCTCCTGAAAGCAAGAAAAAGGTCTGTATTTTTTTTAATTTTATAACTTTTGTTTGAAAAAATAGTTTGAAGTGATTCCAAGGGAATATTGAAGCATAGGTATCAATATTGGCTTCTAAAATTCCTCCTAAGAAAAATAATTCTATTACCATTAAGCCCCTAGAAAACTCTACTATGATGCATGAAGAGGAAGAATTGCAACATGGTATACAAAAATTATGGGACCAGGTGCAACAAATTTCACTCTCACAAAGAGAAACCAAAGATGAACTAAAAGGTGACATGGATGGTTTAAAAGGTGACATGAATGATTTAAAAGGCGACATGAATAGAACAATGTAAACTTTGAAACAAGAATTGATATGATTACCCGTTTCGTAGAGGTAGCAAAATAGTGACCCGATTTTGAAAAGGGGCGATGCAGAATACACATTATTTTTTAAGCATAGTTTTTGGCACTTTATTTTTTTTTATGTACATTACTTTTTAGAATGTTAGTGATTTGCACGCCGATTTAAAAAAGTGGTGATTTTGCATCAGACCCTTTTTTTAAAAGACCTATTTTCTGATTTTAAATTTTCTAATGTATGAAATGTAAATAATTATTTTCTAAATTTAACAATTTTTAAAGTGGTTTTCTTCTTCATATTTTCATGTTTTTTTGTTTTTTTTTTTTGTTTTTTTTTTTTTTTGTAGTGAAGTTTTTATTTGTTTTGCATATTTAAAGACGAAGGTCGATATTTTAAAGTTTTAATATTCTACATATTTATACATCGTTAATTAATTTTTCAATGCACATCAAATAATTGTCTCTAAAAAATAATAATTTTTAACAATTGACATAAAAATAACTAAAAAATTAAAGTTTTGATATTCTACATATTTATACATCGTTAATTATTTTTTCAATGCACATCAAATAATTGTCTCTAAAAAAACAATAATTTTTAACAATTGACATAAAAGTAACTAAAAAATTACACATTTTGATAATATATATATATATATAGATATATATATATATATATATATATATATATATAGATATATATTATTTTATTTTTCTAAAAATGACATGTCAAAATCACAATTTTTATAGGAAAAATTTAATAAAAAATGGTTTATTTTATGAATTTCATGTCAAAAAAAATAAAAATCACTATTTTTTTCAAAAATTAATGATTAACATAAAAATTAATGCAAAAATCACATAATACAAATATTGAACGCATAACAACATTAATTCAATGCTTATTATTCTCATAAAATTTCAAAGTCAAAACATCACAAGTATAACTAATTAATAGTTACAAAAAATGAGCTTGATTTCCAACAATAACTTAAATTTAATCAACAACATCACATAATCCAAACTCTTCATCCTCCAGAGTTTCATCATTGTCTCCTTCCACAATATTTTCTTCTTCATTTTGCTCATTTTCCTCTTCTAATGGATCTTTGATGTCTACAAATCTCCCAATGTATGCCTTTCCAGTCATTCCATGTAATGGTGGTTGAGGTTCCTTTGCCTTTTTTGCCACACGTGATTCACTAAAATCCCCTTTCTTCAACCCAATTTTTTGCATTGCATCTAGAAGAAATTGAAGAGCATTAATTCTTTTCTGATGAAAATTGCACTGTACTGGATATTTTTCAATGACAATGCAATTTCTTCCTTTTGGCAGGTAACATGCTAGTGTTGTACGAAATTATCAAGTACAAAAGAAATAATGAAGTAAATTAGTATAATGACATATAAATTAAGAAATAAGATATTGAAATTCAATTCCATACAATAAAACTTACCTGAACCAGAAAATAAATCCAAAACCCAATCTCCTTCATTTGAACATATGTTTATAAGATAGTTAATCAATAAATGTGGTTTTTGATAAATGTTAACTATCTCTCCTTTTGCTTCTTTTTCTTCATATGTTAGTTTTCTCTCAACAGTATCATAAGCTAGTACTTGGCTATGACTCTTTCCATCTACCCGATTAAGAATCATAGACATATAACTATCATCTTTTGCCCAACTATCTATATGGATGAACTCACAATCATTTATAAATGGTTGATCTTCACGGTTAAGAAACTGTTGACGTGCGGAGGTTTATTCTATGATCGCATGGTGAGGAAAAATGCATTGAACAACTTAATGACATTAGCTTGCAACATCAATTTTGTATCAAAAAAATTGACAGGAAAACACTAATATGGGGTAAGAAGTATTCAACTACTGCAGAATGGGTACCGTCATCAGGTTTGGAATTTTTGAAGTTCATTCCAGATCATCCAATATTTTCTTCAAATATATTGTTATTACAATAAATTGTTGAAGTTCATAATGTACACAAACATAATAGAGATAGAAATTATTTTTATTTCCTAGAAGAAATTAAAAAAGGTATTAGATATATATATATGAGTACAATGATATTGCTAATTCAGTTTGGTGTGAGTCCTTTTTTAATAATCAAAGTGATATCATTTGAAGAACAACAAATTAAGATATATCTTTGAAAAATCCATCTATTTGGCCACAAAATGTGCAAAATGAACATGAGGAAAGGAACATTGTTGAACAACAACAATCTCAAGGTATTATTATTTCTTCACAGGTAGAGGAAAGAGAGATGTATATTGGTTCCAGAAGATCTCATGCACAACGTGAAGCCATGGAAGACCTTTACAGGGGTTTAGTACATGATATTAAGGAGGGTTGCATGATTGCAGTGCTAGCAAATGGAGATCCCAATGGCAATCCATTCTGGGTTGCTAATGTTATAAAGATCATTACAAAAAATGAAGATGTTATAGGTGTTGAAGTACATTGGTATGCCACAAATACACACCCATTCAATGGTTTGTATAAGCCAACGATGGTAGTGTAGAAATTCCCATTGTAGATCACCCATTAATGCAATATACTAAAGAAAAATACTTGATCTACTTTTACAAACAATTATGTGAAAGCTTAATCGAATATGAGCAAGATCAATAGAACACATATAACTGATAAGGAGAAATTAATCACACATAACAAAGAAGAAATAACCCGAGGAAAGCCTCATCCTAAAACCCCAACTCTGTATTATCACACAAGTGGAAATATGTTCAAGTTACAAAAAGAATCGGCTCCCAATCTATCCTGCTCTCTCTGCAATCAAAAAATTCAACTCACAGATTGAATAGACACTATATATGTCCTCCTAAAGGCCTCCAAGCCTCCTATTTCCTTGCGCAGTTTTTCTTGGGGTCTACTGAAGCCACATGTGTGAATTGGCCTCATCACACTCATTAAATAGGAAGAAGTAACTGCGTAATCCTCAAGGAAAGAATTCCTTCTGCATGCAAGGAATATTTACAATGGAATATTCTAGCAACTGATAGTACATTGTACCTCCATCTGATCTCAACTGGGTCTCTGTCTCAACTGACATGCATGAGTTATTTATGAGAGAATATTCAGTTATTTGAAGTGCAGCAGTTACATGCAAGCATGCATTAACTAACTGAACTCACAATTAATCAACAAACTATGTGACTTAATCTTACTGGACTTGACTCAGTTAACTAAGCCAACTAATTACAAATCAATATTACAACTCATCCTTATCTCTTTAACTGATGGATAAATTCCTCAATCAGTGGAGAAACTGTTGCATGTCCTCACATAGACTTCATGTTTGATTTTTCACAACTAATTAACTCATGGTGAATTAATTAATTATTTTTCAAACAGTTGGTAAGATCAAATTCGAATTTTTACTTCTCTATTTTAGTTCAGGGACTAATTAAAATAGGAAGGTATCCCGAAATTCTATTTATAGCAATGTTATTTTTAGCACTTCCATTTTTCATCCCTTGTTGCTATGTTCAACACTAGTTGAACTGTTATTTATAGCAGTGCTATTTTTAGCATTTCTTGTTGCTATTTTCAACACTCCCTCTCAACAAGAAAGGGATTATTAGTAACCCCAATCTTGTCTCTATGGAACTCGAACTTGCATTTTGACAATGCCTTTGTCAAAATATCTGCATCCTGTTCCTCAGTCGAAACATACAACAACAACATGATCCTCTTGATCACACAGTCTCGAAGATGGTGATATTGGATATCAATGTGTTTGGACCTGTCATGAAAAAATGGATTCTCAGAGAGTTTGATGCAACTTTTATTATCACAGTAGATCACTGTAGGATCCATCCTTTGACCAAACAATCCCACTAGAATCTTCCGCATCCAAATGGCCTCACATGCAGCCTGAATAGTAGCCATGTATTTAGCCTCTGCTGAGCTAAGTGCAACTAATCTTTGTTCCCTACTGTACTAGGAAATTGCAGTTGAACAAAGGTTGAATATTCCTCTAGAAGTGCTCTTCTAGTCTGATGGACTCCTTGCCCAATCCACATCTGTGAAGCCCTGAAGCTTCACTCCCTTTGTCCGTTTGTACCAAAATCCAAACTGAGATGTGCCTCCGAGGTATCTCAGCACATGCTTCGCTGCCTTCCAAAACAACTTGGTAGGCTGAACCATAGCTTGACTCAGTTGGTTCATCGCATAGCATAAGTCAGGTCGTGTGTTCACCAGATACATAAGTGAACGCACCAGTTGTCGATAAACAATAGATGCTACTACCTCACCTGAAGTAGCATCCTCCTTCCTCTAGTTCCCAGCTAGAGGAGTCTGCATGGGTTTTCACTTCTCCATATGGGACCACCTGAGGATCTCATTGGCATACTTGCCTTGAGACACAACAAATTCTCCATCTCTTTGCCACACCTCCATTCCTAGAAATTAGTGCATAAGACCCATGTCTTTCATTTCGAACTCTCTTGCAAGGTCCTCCTTGCAAGACTGTATCAACTGATCATCACCTGTCAAAATCAGATCATTGACATAAAGAACAATGATCAATGGCTTACCTTCTACCATGATGTGGTAAAGGTTTGCATCTGCTTCGCTCTTGGTGAAGCCCAACCTGGTGAAATAGTTGTCGATCCTGGTGTACCAAGCACGGGGTGCTTGCTTCAACCCATATAAAGCCCTCTTGAGTCTGCACACATGCGACTCGCGATTGAAGGTTTAGAAACCTTCTGTCTGCTCAATGTACACCTCCTCCTCAATCTTCCCATTGAGGAATGTTGTCCTCATGTCCATCTGGTGGATCTTCCACCCCATCTGAGCTGATAGTTTCAAAATCGATCTAATCGATGAAGACCTTCCTACGGGAGAAAAAGTCTCATCGTAGTTGATCCCCTCAACCTATGAGAAACCTCAGTCAACAAACCTTGCCTTGTGTTTTTCAACACTGCCATCAACTACCTGCTTTACCTTGTAAAGCCATTTGGAGCTCACCACTGACTTGTCCTGAGGTCTTGGGACAACATCCCAAACACAGTTCTCCATGATGGAGTCATACTCCTCCACCATTGCATCAACCCAGACTGGTTGCTACACTGCCTCCTCGAATGAAGAAGGCTCAGAATCTACACACTCCCCAACTAGGGCCATGTGACCAGTGTATTGCTCGGGTGACCTCCTCTGTCTGCGCTGAGAAGATGGTTGTCCCACATTCTCCCGCACATCCAGAATCAACCTGTTAGCTTCCCTTGAGCGTTTCCTCCCATCTCTGGAAGTATCAGCATGAGTGGATTTCTCCCTTCCCGGATCCTCTGCATGTGGCTGCTCCACATCAATCTGAGGCTCCTCCTCCTTAGGAACTAAAAGTTCCTCCTCTACATGCAACTTGGGCTCCCTCTCAAGTGACACTTGCATGGATTTCTACTCGTTGAACTTCATATCCTTGCGTACCACAGTTATCTGAGTGGAAGGCAGGTACACCCGATAGTTGTGGGGTGTATCCATGTACCCCACAAGTATTCCCAACTCAGCTGTTGGGTCAAGCTTCTTCCTGGCATCTTTATTCAGATGACAGTAAACTAATGATCCAAAGATTCTGAAGTGACTTACATCAAGTCGCTTCCTAGAATAGTTCTCCATAGGTGTCTTCATCCCCAGTATACGGTGTAGGCTTTTGTTCTGTAAGTATATTGCTCTATTGCATGCCTCAACCCACAAATGCAGTGGTAAGCTTTGGTCATGCAACATCGCTTGAACTGCTCCCACAATCAATTTGTTCTTCCTTTCAGCCACCCCATTCTGCCGTGGGTTATGGGGTGCTGTCAACTCCCGTTTAATTCCTTCTGTAGTGCAGAAGTCCTTAAACTGCTGGGAGACATACTCTCCACCATTATCGCTACGCAAGGCTTTTATTTTCTTTCTAGATTCTTTCTCTACTAAGGCTTTAAACTCACAAAACCTCAAGAAGTTCTGGTCCTTCTTTTGCATAAAGTAGATCCAATATCTATGAGAAAAATCATCAATAAAAATAACATAGTACCTTTGTTTAGCGGTGGAGGCTGTAGAGAATGGTCCACAAACATTTGAGTGAACTCGCTCCAGGATTTCTCTAGCTCTACTGTCTCGATCTGGAAAGGAAGATTTCACATACTTACCCAAGGTCAACCTTTGCATGTATTTTTCTTCTCAGGTTCTCCCTTGGGTAATCCGGTAGAAATCTGCTTCATGATCTTCAGGGCTCCATGGTGCAAGTGGCCCAATCTTCTATGCCATAGCTTGCCAAAATCTTGGCTCTGCACCATCTCAACTTTAAAACTCAAAGCATCACAGTCGTCTACCTCCAGCTTGTAGAAATTCTTAACTTGAATCCCTATTCCCTTTGTTTGTCTAGTGCCAATATGCCTCAAGAATACCTTTCCTTTACTAAAACCTACATCATAGCCTTTATCTTCTAGCATAGCAATGGACACAAGATTCTTCTTCAGACCTAGTACATAATCTACATCAATCAGGGTGAGGGGAGCTCCATGCTCCCTCTGAAACACAACCGTACCTTCACCTTCACCTGAGATCTCGATCCGCATCTGGAGATCCTTCTCCTCCAGGGTATTGAAAAGATTCTTATCACCTGACATGTGGAATGAGGCTCCACTGTCCAGGTACCAAACAAATCCCACCATGGATGAAACGTGCATGCGATAAGAGAGAAATCCAGCTCAAACTGTGAGGCCAATGCCTCACCATCAGATCCCTTTGAGGAACCCTTCTTGGATTTCTTCTGTGGACAATTCATAGCATAATGGCCCACTTCATGACAATGAAAGCATCACACTTTTGATTTGTCAAAATTCTTCCCACCATGGGAAGAACTGGATTTGGATTAGGACGCCTTCCCTTTCCCCTTCCTCGCCTTACTTGCTAAGGCTAGATTTTCCTCATCATCTTGCTTCGATGAGGATCCATCTATGGTGCTTCTTCTTATCTCCTCCTGCATCAGATCCGACCAAAGTCGTTCCTAATCTGGCAGTTTTTTCTTCCATTAAATGAGTCTTGGTAGCTATGCTACTCTTAGGAAGACTGAGGAGTGCAAGACTCACCATATCATCATTGACTATCGTGATCCTTACGCTTCCAAGCTCATCCCAGGTGGTTAGCTTGTTCAGATACGTAGAGTTCGTGTCGCCCTTTTCATACTTGATTTTCTGAAGCTTGTCTTTCAATGCCAGCTTCCTCTGATCGCTGCTATTCTGATATAGATATTTCAATGTTTTCCACATTGAAAACGACGTCTCATACCCATGGAGACTAGAGACTATGTGGTCTCGAACTCCCTCCAGAAGGATTCTCCTTGCTCTAGCCACACATTTCTTCCATTCCTCCAGTTCAGTAGCATCAGTCGGCTTGGGGACTCCTTGATCAATGAAGTCATTTAAATCGTTATCTTCTAATACTGCTTCCATGTGATCCTTCCACACTATATAATTCAAACTTCCATCAAGGGCATATTCAAGTCTTAAACCATTGAACGCCATAGGTGAAATAGAGATGTGATAAGAACTCGATTTCTATATTCAGGAATCATAAACTTCTCCCTTCTCCCTACTTGTATACTTTTATTCATTGATCACCTTTGCTCTGATACCATGTAAAAATTCCCAATGTAGATCACCTAATAATGAAATATACTAAAGAAAAAACTTGATCTACTTCTACAAACAATTATGCGGAAGCTTAATCGAATATGAGAAAGATCAATAGAACACATATAACTGATAAGGAGAAATCAATCACACATAACATAGAAGAAATAACCCAGGGAAAGCCTCAGCCTAAAACCCCAACTTTGTATTATCATACAAGTGGAAAAATGTTCAAGTTACAAAAATAATCAGCTCTCAAGCTATCCTGCTCTCTCTGCAATCAAAAAATACAGCTCACAAACTGAATAGACACTGTATATGTCCTCCTCAAGCCCTCCAAGCCTCCTATTTCCTTGCGCAGTTTTTCTTGGGGTCCAGTGAAGCCACATGTGTGAATTGGCCTCATCACACTCGCTAAACAGGAAGAAGTAACTGCGCAATCCTCAAGGAAAGAATTCCTTTTGCATGCAAGGAATATTTATAATGGAATATTCTAGCAACTAATTGTATAATGTCCCTCCATCTGATCTCAACTGGGTCTTTGTCTGAATTGACATGCATGAGTTATTTATGAGATAATATTGAGTTATCTGAAGTGCAGCATTTACATGCAAGCATGCATTAACTAACTAAACTCACAATTAATTCAACAAACTATTTGAATTAATCTAACTGGACTTGAATCACTTAACTGAGCCAACTAATTACCACTCAATATTACAACTCATCCTTATTTCTTTAACTGATGGATAAATTCCTCAATTAATGGAGAAATTGTTGCATGTCCTCACATAGACTTCATGTTTGATTTTTCACAACTAATTAACTCATAGTGAATTAATTAATTATTTTTCAAACAGCTGGTAAGAACAAATTCGAATTTTTACTTCTCTATTTTAGTTCAGGGACTAACTAAAATAGGAAGGTATCCCAAAATGCTATTTATAGCAATGCTATTTTTAACACTTCCATTTTTCATCCCTTGTTGCTATGTTCAACACTGGTTGAACTGCTATTTATAGCAATGCTATTTTTTTTCATTTTTTGTTGCTATTTTCAACAGGTAGTTAATAAAAAACTGGCGGAGAGAGAAAAAGAAAGGGTACAAATATAAATCGTCACCGCATGGACCTCTTAAAATTGGAGGACATTGACATACTTGTTTATGACTTCAATTTAAAAAAGAGAGGAACTCTTCGCTTCAAGACGATAGAGATTCTGAAAAGGTTGTTACCAGAAGGAACAATGTTGAGATGGGAGTCTGCTGAAACCAGTCGTAGATCTAGAAGAATTTTGAAACCTGAAATGGTGGGCATCCATGTGGACTCAGATGGGGCACTAGCTGAAGAAAGAGAAGAATATGGAACATCTTCATCTGCATCCAATCATTCATCTAAGGATGTGAATTCTGATGGTGTGCAAGAAAATATGAGTGATTTTGAATAATTGTCTAAGACAATTTATATAATTGATGTTTGCATCGTATCTTGAAATAAAATTTTTGATTTCCATATTGTGTTAAATCAAAAGTTATGAGTCTTTTTTATGTTGTTGGATTATATGTTTTAATTATGATGATTTTAATTGTTTAGAATATCTACAATGCAATAATAACTTAGAGATATAATGTACGTTTCATTCAATCTACAAATAATGACATTTTGATTAATTTAGTCATGTAATTTGTTCATAATGTCATGGTTTTTTAATTTTATGGTTCAAATTATAATGTCATGGTTTTTTTTTTTTGGTTAAGACTAACCTAAGTACCCACGGGGGATTTGAACCGGTGACCTGTCGCAAGGAGTTCCTTAACAGCGCACCCATTCACCGTCAATCCAAAGCCCCATGGGCAAAAGGTAGTGGGCTTGGCCCGGTTTAGACTAACTACTCGCACAACGAGCTACGACATTGCTCGGGATTGAACACAAGACCGGTCTGTCATGACGAGGCCGACTTTACCACTACGCCGCCTCCACGACCTTTTTTTTTGTATCTTTAATGTTATGGTTGAAAACAATTAGAATTTTAGAAATCTTTAGTGTCATGTTATTATATGTTTAACAACAAGGATGAAAACTAATAGAATTTTAATGTGCTTCAGATCCCATATTTTATCTCTATATTCATTATTAAAACATGTTGAAATTATACTTAGGAAAGAAAAATGTTATTCTACCAAAAACATTAGTGTGCTCTTTTCCTCAAAAACAATTATTTTTTTGCACATAAAAAATCAGTTTTACTGGCATCTTTTAAAAATGTTGAAAATTGACCCCTAAAAAAAAAACCATCATTCTAGTATTAACACTTTTTGTCTTCAGGTGTTTTTTGCACAAATTTTGCACAAAAAATTCGTTTTCACTGCCATTTTCAAAACATGTACAAAATTAACCCTAAAAAAAAACCATTGTTCGAGTATTAACAATTTTTGTTTTTAGCACTGTTTTTTATGTTTTTTTGGGGTTTTATGGCCAGAGTTCCCATTTCAAAGTTTACATTGTTATAGTTTAAAATCAAACATGGAAGGTTTGAAGTAAGGTTTGACAATTTTTTTGGAAGAAAGGCTTCTCAGTGGTGACAAGGTAATCCATGAAAATATTGATGAGGACAAAAGGAATATGAATTACAATTTAGAAGACTCCAATGTGGGGTTTAAGAACCAAAACATTCCAAATATAGATATGAGGAAGTTTTATTACAAGGATCTGGTAACATGGATACTAAAGGTGGAGCAATCTTTTGATCTACAGGATGTCCAACCCTCACAAAAGGTATGTATTGCATCTTTATATTTAGAACCCAATCAATTTGTATGGTATAGATGGATTTGTTATCATAAAACACTTGTTACCTAGTCAATTTTTACGGAGAAAATTCTAGCACATTATGAAGATACAAAGAGCAACACCTTCTTTAGCCAATTGATAAATCTCAAACAAAAGGGTTCAATAGAGGATCACATTGAAGGCTTCCAAAAATTGAATATTAGGGTAACTAATATTCCAAAGGAGCATAGGATTGGTGTCTTCATAGGGACTTTAAAAGATAACATCCAAGGAGCATAGGATTGGTGTCTTCATAGGGACTTTAAAAGATAACATACAACATGAGGTTTTCCTTTGGGAACCTGATTCATTGGAGAAGGCATTCAGGGAGGCAAAAAAAGTTGAAAGCAAAATTATGGAAACAAGGAAGTCTACCACTCACAACTATAAATATGGAAGTTTTGTTGCTCATAGTCTTCCACAACCTACAAGGTTGACACCACAACAATTAGAGGAGAAAAGAGCAAAATAGTTTTGTTACGTTTGTGATAGAAAATACACTAAAGGTAATAAGTGTGCTGATAATAAATTATTTTACATATATTGTTAAGAGGAGGAAGAAAATGAACAAGAAATATCAAAAGAGGACATACACTAGGAACAAACCCCTGAGAAAGAAGAAATGAATATGACCATATCTTGTAATGCATTGGAAGGAATTACCACTCCTAAAACTCTCAAGATACAAGGATATATCAAGAAGAAAAAGGTAATAATGCTTATTGATTCGGGTAGTACCCATAATTTTATTCATTGTAAGATAGCCAAGGAATTGAATTACTTCCTATATCCAACACCAGAGTGTCAAGTGATGGTTGCAAATGTAGGAACTATAAATTGCTCTAGAAAGTTCTGTAATATCAATATAACCATGGTGGAATACGTATTGAATAGTACAATTCTTTCCATTCCAATGGGTGGTACTAATATTGTACTAGGAGTCTAATGGTTACAATCTTTGGGGACAATAGATTTCAACTTTCCAACCATTCACGAATTTTTTTTGGAAAGGAAAGGAAGTTAAATTAAGGGGCATCATAGGGAAACCAGGAAAGATAATTATCTCTAATGGCATGAAAACTCTTATGAAGAAAGAAAAACTGAGCGTAATTGCACAATTATTCTCACTAGAGGTTAAAACATCGAAATAATTTATTTCTCTAGATCTCCAAAAAGTCTTGGACTATCATTCCAAGGTGTTTGAGACTCCAAAAGTCCTCCCACCTATTCGTGATTATGATATGCTATTCACTTGATTCCAGGAAGTGTTCCTCCAAACATCAGGCCTTATAGATATCCTTATGCCCAAAAGAGTCAAATTGAACGTATGGTTGCAAAAATGCTAGAGGCTGGCATAATTCAACCTAGTCAAAGTTATTTCTTTGCTCTAGTAGTGTTGGTGCACAAGAAAGATGGATCATGGGAGATGTGTTCGGATTATAGGGAGCTCAACAAGCTCATTATCAAAGATAAATTTCCCATCGTTGTCATTGATGAATTGTTGCATGAATTACATGGAGAAATTTACTTCACCAAGTTGGTTCTTCATTCAAGATATCATCAAATTAGAATGAAGATTGAACACATTCCAGAAAAAACATTCAAACATCATGAGGGTCATTATGAATTTTTGGTCATAAATTTTTGCCTATTAATGC
Source organism: Pinus tabuliformis (assembly GCA_031772625.1). NCBI lineage: Eukaryota > Viridiplantae > Streptophyta > Pinopsida > Pinales > Pinaceae > Pinus > Pinus tabuliformis. The sequence continues at coordinate 677,161,775 of CM062812.1, read as the reverse complement.
GCCTTCCACATTTCAAGGTTTGATGAATTCCATTTTAAAACCCTTAGAAAAATTGTGTTAGTATTTTTCGATGATATACTAATCTACAAAAAGTCTTGGAAGGATCATGTTCAACGTGTTGACAGGGCGCTCAAACTATCGGAGGAGAAACAATTATATGCAAAAACCTCCAAATATTTCTTTGGAGTACAAGAGGTCGAATATTTGGGTCATATTGTATATCATGAGGGTGTTAAGTTAGACCCTAAGAAAATTAAAGCCATTAAGGAATGGAAAATCCCCACAACCATAAAGAATCTTCGAGGATTTCTCGGGTTGATTGGGTATTAAGTATTGGGGGTTTTCGCAGTGAATTATATTAGATATCATTTTTTGGATTCAACCGTGTTAAGTAAGTCATTCATCTATGACCATTTCCATGAGAGGTAGTTGTGACTCACTAATTTCTCATGATTTTTTAATAGTCCACTTAGCACTCATTGCATTGGGTGATGCTCCTAGGGGTGAAGAAGTGGGATTGAAACTAGTGAAATGAATCACATAGCATCAATCATCACTTCCGGGGCTTGCACCCGGTAACCTGGACTTCCCAAGAGGTCACCCATCCCATATCGCCTCTGGCTCAAGCACACTTAATTGTGGAGTTTTCCCCACAATCAAGCCCACTTAGCTTGCTACCTCATTTGCAAAACCTTAGCAAGTATTGTGCCTCATGAACCATTCAAGTAGAGTTCCCTTTTCTCTTTTGAATTAAATATTGGGGGTTTTCATAGTGCATTATATTAGATATCATTTTTTGGGATTCCATTGCATTAAGTAAGTCATTCATCTATGACCATTTCTATGGGAGGTAGTCATAATTGACTAATATCTCATGATTTTTGAATAGTCCACTTAGCACTGATTGCATCGGGTGATGCTCAAAAGGGGTGAAGAAGTGGCATTGAAACTAGTGAAATGAATCACATAGCGTTAATCATCACTTCCAGGGCTTGCACCCGGTAACCAAGACTTCCCGGGAGGTCACCCATCCTAGATCGACTCTGGCTCAAGTGTGCTTAGTTGTGGAGTTTTCCCCACAATCAAGCCCACTTAGCTTGCTACCCCATTTGCAAAACCTTAGCAAGTATTGTGCCTCATGAATCATTCAAGTAAAGTTCCCTTCACTCTTTTGAATTAAGTAGTGGGGGTTTTCGCAATACATTATATTAGCTATTATTTTTGGGATTCAGATGCGTTAAGTAAGTCATTCATCTATGACCATTTCCATGAGAGGTAGTCGTAACTAACTAATTTCTCATGATTTTTGAATAGTCAACTTAGCACTCATTGCATCGGGTGATGCTCCCAGGGGTGAATAAGTGGGATTGGAACTAGTGAAATGAATCAAATAGTGTCAATCATCAGCTTGCACCTGGTAACCAAGACTTCTCGGGAGGTCACCCATCCCAGATCGCCTCTGGCTCAGGCGCACTTAACAGTGGAGTTTTCCCCATAATCAACCCCACTTAGCTTGCTACCCCATTTGCAAAACCTTAGCAAGTATTGTGTCTCATGAACCATTCAAGTTTGTTAAGGATTATGGGAGAATAGCAACACCTCTAACATCATTACTGAAGAAATATGCATTTTATTGGACTCCAGAAGCAACGAAGGCCTTTGAACATCTTAAAGAGGTAATGTGCCAAGCACTAGTCTTAGCTACGCCAGACTCCACAAAAACTTTTATTGTGGAATGTGATGCTTCAGGAAATGGAATTGGTGTTGTTTTACTGCAAGAAGGAAGAGCCATTTCTTTTGAAAGTTGTCTAATCAAAGGAAAGTATTTACACAAACATATTTATGAGAAGGAAATGCTGGCAATATTACAAGCACTAAATAAATGACGACCTTACCTAACACGAAGGCACTTCAAGGTAAAAAAATGGATCATGATAGTCTTAAGTACTTTTTGGAACAAATATTATCTTTAGAAGAGTAGCAAAATGGGTGACAAGGATATTGGGTTATGAATCTGAAATCATCTACAAAAAAGGGAAGAAAAATGTTGTTGCCGATTCACTCTCAAGAAAGGATGAGGATGTGGAAGCATTGCTTTGTCCCATTTCTATTATCCAACATGAGTGGATAATTAAAGCAACAGATGAACGAAAGAATGATGAAGAGGAGTGGTCACTCATTCAAAAATTGCAGCAATATCCCAGTACATTTGATACATTTAGCTGGAAAAATGATTCACTATGGTACAAATATTACTTATATCTTTGTAAGAATTCCCAACTCAAACAAAATATTCTTTTGGAACTGCACACCTCTCCCTTAGGAGGGCACTTGGTAGTTTTAAGAACTTACCATAGGATCAATAAATATTTTTTTGCGATGGCCTCAAATCTGATATTCATAAGTTTGTGATAGAATGTTTGGTTTTCCAACAAATTAAAGTTGAGACAATTAATACCCCGAGACTGTTACAACCTTTAGCCATTCCAAGTTAGCGTTGGGAGGAGGTATCAATGGATTTTATCACAGGTTTAACCAAGTCTGAAGGAAAGAGTGTCATCATGGTAGTAGTTGATAGACTTATCAAATATGCACACTTTTGTGCATTAGCTCATCCTTTTAAATCTAGTACAGTTGCTACTGCATTTATGGAAACAATTCAAAAGCTTCATGGAAATCCAAATGTTATAGTAAGTGAAAGAGATCCCATTTTCACTGGAAAATTTTGGGCAAAATTATTTTCTTGTCTAGTTACTCAATTAACTCATATCTCATCTTATCATCCTCAATCTAATGGGAAAATTGAGATAGTGAACGAATATTTGGAAGGATATCTTTGTTGCTTTGTATCTAATAAAAAAAACATAATGAGTTAAGTGGTTATCTCTATCTGAATGGTGGTATAACACTTCCTTCCATACAACAACAAAAATGACCCCATTTATCGCACTTTATGGATATCATCCACCATCCATCACATCATATTTAAGAGAAAATTCTAAGGTTCAAGCAGCGGCAGATCACATCGAGCATAAACTACAAGTTCTCCAACTCTTAAAGGACAACCTCACTCTGGTGCAGCATAGAATGAAACAACAGGTAGATCAACATTGCAATGAAAGAAGTTTTGATGTAGGTGAAAGCGTAATTTTACAGCTACAACCATACACATAAATGTTTCTCAAGCAAGCTAAGAAGGATAATAAATTATCACCCAAGTACTACAATCCTTACAAGGTGTTGCAAAAGATTAGTAATATGGCATACAAATTGGAGTTTCCTACATCTTCTCAAGTACACCCAGTTTTCCATGTTTCACGCTTAAAGAAGGTTACCAGTGACAAAATTTAGGTTCAAACAATGTTTCCAAAACTTGACGAAGAAGGAAAAATCATATTTGAGCCTGAAGCAGTTACGGAAACAAGAACCAGACAGCTATGAAAACGATCAATTTCAAAGTATCTCATTAAGTGGAAGAAATTACCTGTTGAAGATTCCACATGGGAGGATGAGAAATTTATATAGACACGTCTAGAACTACTCAAGTGTTGAGGAAAACACTTTTTTGGAGTGGACATGTTAGGTCCCTATAATACTAGTGTATCCCCCTTATTGTTATTGTTGTGCCCATTTAGCCCCCATATTTTTATTGTTGTGCCCCAGAGAAGCCCATTATTGTCATTGTTGTGCCCTTACATTATTATTGTTATGTAGGCTCTGATTATATTGTGACCCCTAGACTCCTATATATACAAAGGAGGTCTTATCATTTATATCATCTAATAATTGTTCATTTATGTAATGTAAAGGAGGTTTCTCCCTCGAAGAGGATAATTTTTAAGTCATTGATTTATATTTTGTTGAGCTGGTTACATAGAAAAATACTTAGAATTACTTAATATATTAGAGCTAATTAGTTAATTAATTAAAATAGTTAATTAATTGGTTACTACTTAGTTAATTGATATATTAGTATTAGTTAATTAATGATAACTTAATTAATATAATGTTAGTAAGGGGAGGGAATAGACCTTAAAGTTGAGAGAACTTATCTTAACATGTCCAAGCTTGTCCCTGAAGTACGTGTACTTCATCTAGGATAGAGGGTTGTCAAAGGCCTTTCACAACTTTAGCCATTAAATATAATTTAAAGATAACACTTAAAGACATACCTCAAAACTTGAGAGTTAAATTGTTCCCTCTGAATCAAAGCTTCTTTTAAATTCCTCTTCTCGAAGATCACAAAAGAATAATTACAATCTAAAACAAGAGACTATATTACTAGATAAATTAATAATAGTAAACTAAGAGAGATAGAGTACTTATATTTTATGAATAGTAGCAACTTCCTCTTGATATTATAGTTCTCGCAACTATCAAATAGATCAAAATTCTTGTTCTAGACATCATTATCATGACCTAGGGTTTCTTTTTTTTAGCAGAAACAACTCATCCTAAGGTTTTGTCCAAAACCCTAGCCATTCTCTTAACAAGCCTTTCTAGCTTTGCTAACCCTGGAAATTAGAAAGTCAAAACCATAAATGTACTTTTACACAAGGGATAGATTACTCTAGGGTTTTGTCCAAAAACCCTAGAAAATTTACCAAACTCTAAATTTAAAGCAAATCAATACGTTAGGTTAAGAGTTTGTATTACTCTAGATCAAGACTCCAGATCATCCTTGGCTCTTTCAAAAATTATTAACAACTTTGAACAATGAAAATGTCTTAGGCCAAACTTCACAGAAGAACCTCGAATTCACTCCATCTTAGGACCCACTTCATAATCCATTTCAGGATAATTTTGCATACATTGTTATAGTAAATAGATATTCGATATTTATCTAGGGAACTCAGATCTTCATTTCGGATCTCATTACTATTTTTGGGTCATCATACTGGACTAAAATTACTGTGCTTGGATTATACTTACAAAATACGTATCATACTTGTGGAACATATGACTCAGAACAAACTATTTGACATCATTGAAGTATGTTATAGATTTCTTCAGATTTCAACCTCTTCTTTTAAGATTAAAATCTTGTATAGTCCTTTGGAAAAGGATTCACCACTCAAATTTTGACTAGATAGAAACTTTCACAAGGCAGTGCATTCTCAATGAAAATTATCACAAGTGTCTCAAAATTATGAAGTGACCTTCAACTTTCTTGCTTTACCATAACTTTGAAACCATGTTAGAAATCCTAGGAAGTAAGAGGATCTAGAACAATTTGTGAACTTATGGTAATTACTTGTGATTATGTTAGTTTCTTCAATTATCATCAAATAATTATACTTCAAAAATTTAATCAATAACAAATCATAGAAAGTAGAGATCACAATGCACAAGAAACAAGAGAAAATATTTACCCTAGGAAAACCCTAAAAAAGGAAAAAACCCAACAACCTACTTCTTAATGAAATAGTCAATTTAAGAAGATATATTTCAAATTCAAGACAAAAAAATCATATTTGTAGCTTGTCAAACCTCCTTCTTATGCCAAGTCAACCCTTTAAGGTTAATATGAAGAATCAAATTTAAGGTCTGATTGCAATGAAATGCTCTACCAGAGACTTATTGATTCACTTTTTATCATGGATACAAACTTCTGTCCTTAATTCAAATATCTTCCGCATAATTTTTGAATTCCCTTTCCACATAGTATTTGGATTTCTACCATCAAGAAGACATACATCAAAAATTGGATTTATTATAGACTTCATTTTCTGAAGAGACTTTAATATGGTCATAAAAATATAGTCCATCACTTCAACCTTTAATCAGGATGGAGAGCGAACTAAAACAAGAATGATGAGGCTTCAAATTTGTCTTGGAAATGCTTCAACCTTGTTCACTAGAAATCATAGAAGTGAGTTCAGTTTGCTTTCTCTAGGAGGATGTGAGTAGGTCCATATTTATAGGCCTCTTAGCCATGTGAAATGTTTCCTTGATGAGGAGTCGACTTGATATCATGAGGAGCCGATTTGGCATAAAAAGGAGGAAAAATACTTAGAACTCAAATGCAAATTTATTCTTTTTATAAATGATTTTCTTCTTTGATCAAGCATGATCAACATGCTATACAATATTGTTTTTACAATTTACAATTACAACAGGAATTATGAAGTCCGACCATAGCTACATTTCTAGTCAATTGGTATTATTTTCCTTCCCCAAGTTCAAATTCTCATTAGTAACATGACGGGTTATAATGTTTCATTAAATATTTTTGTAATCACTTCATGTCTATGAATATTGTTATATTAACTTCAAACCTTATAAACTCTTAAGTGAGTATACTTGTGGGCTACTATGGTACCAACAATCTCACTCCAGTCCTCGGGCTGAGAGGGAAACTAATTTTTTGCTCTAATAATAATAATAATAATAATAAAATTGGTCCTAGGGGGCAACTCAATTGGTGATCAAAGTAATGTGAAATCTATGAAAACTAAGATATCCAAGGTTTAAATCCCGAGTTGTGGTCCAATTTATAGATAGGAGAACATGACATAGACCCCTAAAAGTTTAATAGTAATTATGTGTCATTAGGTTCCTACGAGATACAAAAAAAATAAAATAATAAAATTGATTATTTTTGTTAATAATTGAAAACACTAAATCATTTTAAATAAACCATTAATACTATTAAAATGGCATCATTGTAACATTGTCAAAAATTGATACACGATAAAAATAAAATAAAATAAAATAATAAAATTGATTATTTCTCTTAATCATTGAAAACTTTAAATCTTTTTAAATAAACCATTAATACTATTAAAATGACATCATTGTAACATTGTCAAGAATTGCTATCAAAAGATAGCAGTAAAAGGAAATGAAGCCATATGCATTCCACATGAAAATATAGAGTTATGTATTAAAATATATGTGGGGTCTATAATGGTTATATATATATGAAATGAGGGGTACAATGGTTATATATATATATATATATGTGTGTGTGTGTGTGTGTGTGTGTGAATGAAATGAGGTGTACAATTTCATATTCATATATATATATGAATATGAAATTATTAGTAGTTTAAGGAGAGATGGTAATGGGATGTAAAACTTTGATTAAATTATTGGAAAATACATGTAAATGTTATTTTATAAATTGTAGTAATATTAAAAGTGTTATTATTTTTAGTTTATAGGTAGAAATTAGCATGAGACTTAAGGTTAAAATCCTACTAGATCAAGCTCAAAACAAAATAGTGTTATTATTTTTAAATTTAAAGAAAATATATAATGTAATAAAGAATTAGAAAATAAAAAATAAATTAAGATATGACTAAGAAGTTTAAAAAATTAAAAATATCCTTTAGTACTAAATCAACATTGTTAAAATATGAACTGATTTCCACTAGTTACATAATCAAACAAGGTATTGGACAATTCTAAAAACACTTTGAAATGTGAGAATTTATCATCTTTGTGATACCAATAAGGTTGAAAATGAAGACTTATTTGAGAATCTCTTATCTTTATGATATTAATAGAGTTGAATAGGAAAATAACTTGCTTCTCAAATGTCCTAAACATAATCCAATTTCAACATTTCTGAAACAATACTAATCTTACTACCTCCTAAGTCATTAAATATATGGCTATTTTGGAACGCTTTTCTTAATACTTTTTAAATATAGAAATCAATAAATTTAAATAATCCTTCCTCTTCTTTTTTATTTTTTTGAAATTCTATAAATTTAATATGATAACATAAAGGTAAACCTAAATCTATATTATCATTCATTCATTCTAAATCTAAACATTCATTATTATCATTATCATCAACGATATTTATCAAATTTAATTTAAAGATTTATAAATGAAATATAAAAAATTGATGACTTATTATTTACTTTAAAAATATTAATATAAATTTATTAAATTTATACTTTAGTACATTTAGTTAAAAATAAAAAGTGTTTACCAATTTTTAATTAAAACTATTTTCCTTTATAAAATAAAAAGTGTTTACCAATTTTTAATTAAAACTATTTTCCTTTATTAATCTCTATTGAATGTATTGATTGAATTTCAAGGTGAGGCTAATCATTTTAGATATCTAATTATTTAACTTATTGCATAACAAGGTAAGCATGCTTTTTCTATCACAATGAAAGGAGGATGCAACTAAGCTAGTCATAATGGTTAGTTGTCAATAGGAATCAAATGAGACATTATTATAAAAAACAATGTGATTGAGTGAAAAGTACATAAGAATGCATAATATTTGATAATAGCCAATTCCTTAAGTGCTACTTAGTAAATATTTTTTTTTATAAGCATATGAAAGTATTGAAAAATAGTAAATACACAACCATTCAAATTACATAAAATGATCACGTAATTGTCTTACACATACTCAATCCAATTTCAACATTTTTGAAACAATACTAAGCTTGGTACCTCATAAGTCATTAAATATATGGCTATTTTGGAACACTTTTCTTAATACATTTTAAATATAGAAATCAATAAATTTAAGCAATCTCTCTTTTTCTTTTTATTTATTTTGAAATTCTATAAATCTAATATGATAACATAAACGTAAACCTAAATCTATATTATCATTCATTATAAACCTAAACATTCATTATTATCATTATCATCCATAATATTTATCAAATTTAATTTAAGATTTATAAATGAAATATAAAAAATTGATAAATTATTATTTATTTTAAAAAAGTAATATAAATGTATTAAATTTATACTTTAATACATTTAGTTAAAAAATACAAGTGTTTACCAATTTTTAATTAAAACAAAAGAATGTATTTTGCTTTGTTAATATCTATTGAAGATTATCCACTCAATCACTTAAGATACTCCATCAAGCTCCGTGTGTGTGAATGTATTAATTGAATTCCAAGGTGGGACCAATCCTCTTAGATATGTAATTGTTTAACTTATTGTATGAGAAGTTAGGCATGCCTTTTCTATCACAATGAAAGGAGGATGCAACTAAGCTTAGTCATAATGGTTAGTAGTCAATAGGAATCAAGTGGGACATTATTATGAAAACCAATGTGATTGAGTGAAAAGTACATAAGAATGTATAATATTTGATAATAGCTAGTTCCTTAATTGCTATTTAGTATATATATATATATATAAGCATATGAAAGTATAGAAAAATGGTAAATATGAAACCATCCAAATTACATAAAATGATCACATAGGATTTGGTTGAATGTGCATCTATTCTTGGTATAAATTATTGAGTAAAAAATAACAACATAATAAAAGTGATCTATGATGACTGATGTAGCTCTTGTTCCAAACAAAGCTATCACAAAACTAGTTTGGATTTGGCTACAACATACAACACATATGGAATATTTAGATATGTATATAAGTAAATATATAAGATTATGATTATTTCTACAATTAAGAAAAAAATCATACTCTTTGAAGTGTGAAGTGTGAAGTATTGAAGTGTGAAGTATTTGTGCAACAAATTAACCTTGTTTGCTTATGCAAGAAAGATTTGTATCCTTTTATACATATTGATAGTCATCCAATGTATGACATGGTTAGATGGAGCTAGTTATGTTGAAATCAAGACCAATGCAAGCTTGAAAATATCATTATGTTGTACAATGCTTAAGTAATGTAAGATTGTAAGGTTATAGGATATTGACATTGAAAATTGGATGCATATCAAAATAGGTGCATTATTGCTACATTTCTTAATGATAATATATTATCAAAATATCATAGACTTTTGTTGTGGCATTTCCAATCTTCCTTTATGCATGTGAAGCTAGGATTTATTTTCAAATAGGAAATGGCGGAAATAATGCTTACAATATCATTATTTATTCTTGAACAAAATGTGTCACAAAGATCCATAAACTTTGTAGAATACAAAATTTTTGATATCCTTAATCATAAGACATACTTTTGGAGACTTTTTATATGTTGATACAATTGTTTTTAGTAGGAGGAATTGAATCTATAACATTTATTAGTTTTAGAGGCTTAAATAAACCTCAAATGGGCTATGTTGTGCACACAGTTCTCATCCCAAGTGCACAACAAGAGTAGTCATATTTTAGGTAATGATTCTAGTAGTATTATGTCTATGAGAGAGAATATGATTATCGCAACCAATGTTTTGTAACAACTTTTGACAATTAACAATATGCCCAAAGAGCTAGTGATCTATATGGCCACTAAAGGTGAGGATTAGCCAAACGATGGCTAGAAAAATTTGCATGGTTCATAAGCATCATTAGCTAGGCCATAATACACAATAGAGAGTGGAAGCAACAACATATTAAACATTATATGGTCCAATAAAGTTAGATAAGTCAAGATCTCTTCCACAATGTCAATGTGTGCATGCCAAAGTTTTGTTAACCTTTTCCGTGGCATGGGTTGTGTGATAGAAAGTATCTAGATGGAAGTGGCATGGTTTGTGTGATAGAAAGTATTTAGATGGAAGTAACCTCTTTCTGTATAATGATTAATCATACAAATACAAAAATGAATTTTTATATATAATTGATAGATATACAACCATAAATTTAATTAAAACCAAATAAATATTTAATTTAAGATTTATAACTAAAACATAGAACAAATTAACCTTAAAGTCAAACATACTATTATGAGTTATAAATGCTTTAAAGATTTCATAGGCAAGCTATTTAACAAAAACACATAGCATATCTTAAAGGGTGGAACATGCATGCTACTTCATACTTCCAATCATAAATAATGAACTAAAAAGAGCATTACTTAGTAACACAGTTTCTTCATGAACTAGAGCCAACCATTCGATGTAGGAGCATTGTGAGTGGTGTTAGCTTACTAATTTTAGCCACTATATAACGATAATAAATCATTAGGTTTCCATTCCTAAAGCTTCCATTCTTAATAATGAGGAAACCGTGTTATTAATGTACACAAATATAACTATGTAATAATATCTCATTCTTACGCCATTTTAGTTATGTTTGATGAGGGAGTCAACCTCGTGTGCACCATGATGATTAACACTAGAAGATATTGGGTGTAGAGGTGCAATATACTAAGCCAGGTAAAAATCCTATAAGTCCTATGAAGAGGAGTTTATGACTTGCACTAAAAAAATATTATCGTAGGTAATGTTTTTTATTATTGTGATTCGAAGCCATATGAGAGTGGCACCCCTTACCCCATGTGTTTCCCTTTCTTCTATAGGAGCTTACAATCCAGCGTTATTTTATTCGAGCAAATGAGTTTTCAAACTAAGTAGTTTTGTTTAGAATATGCCAAGCCTTTGTTGTTCTCTTGGCCTATTTTGTTGTTCTTGGTTCCATTCCAATGTTGATTACCTTGATCACCACATGAGTCGGCACATTTCCTTGATTCGTGATTTTTGCTCAATTCGTTGTGAAAATCTATGTTTAATATGCAAGAGTTTATATCAAGATTCTAATTTAGGTATTAATGTTTATTTTCTCATACTAGATTTGTCTCATACCATTGGAACATGGAACTTAGATCATGTGTACTTGTCAATAATATTGAATTCATCCCATGTAATGATGGACTCGAGGCACTCCATACGCTGTTAGACGTGAGATTCTCACCTAGCTTTAGTGGTCATTAGCCATCTTCTTTACATCATCAAGTTCTTGTATTTCAAAAATATATGTTAGTAATAAACCACTTTTGCTATCGAAGCTACTAAGAAAGGTCCACACACGTCTGTGTGAACTCTCTCAAGGATCGTCATGGCGTGACTATCCTTCTCGTGAAAGGTGGTTTTCACAAACTTTCTCAAAGTACACCCCTTGCACTGATCTGACTGCGCAAGAGTGCCTTTAGGAAGCCCTGTAGTGATCTGCTGCAGTATCTTCAAGGCTCCATGGTGAAGGTGACCCAATCTCCTGTGCCACAGCTCACCATCATCTCGGCTCACCAATCCTTCTGCCTTGCATGCCATTGCTGCACATCCATCTACATGCAACTGATAAAGGTTCCTCACTCGAACCCCTATCTTCTAGGTTTCTCTAGTTTTCTTGCTGCGCAGGAAAGATTTTCCCTCGTTGAAAACAACATCATATCCCTTGTCTTCTAACATCGCCACAGAGGTAAGATTCCTCTTCAATCCTGGAAGGTGCATCACTTCCTTCAATACGAAGGGTTTACCAGACTCCCTCTCAAAGGAAATGGTACCGATATCGGTTGCACTGTATCTACCATCATCGCCCATCTCAATGTGCACTCCAAGATCTTTGTCCTCCAGAATAGAAAACAAATCTCGATCTCCTGTCATGTGAAAAGACGCACCACTGTCCAAGAACCACACCGATCCCGTCACACTTGAAACCAAGCATGTGATCAATGAAAAATCAAGCTCAAACTGCGAGGCTAGAGCCTCTCCTGCTGCAGATCCAGCAGCTTGCTTGTTCTTCTTCTTCTGCAGACAATTAGTGGCACAGTGTTCGTGCTGGTGACAGTGAAAGAACTTCACCTTGGACATGTCCTGCTTCTTGCCTTTCGCACCAGACTGAGAAGCTTTCTTGTTCTTCCCCTTCTTTGCTTTGGCAGCCAAAGCGCAATTTTCTTTATCAGGTCCCTTTGATGAAGATCCGTCCCTTGTATTCTGCCTGATCTCCTCCTGCACAAGATCTGACCACAGTCTCTCCCATCCTGGAAATTTCTCCCGACCATTGACAGAGTCCTGATAGGAATGCCAACTCTTCGGAAGACCAAGGAGAGCCAAGCTCACCAAGTCCTCATCATTGACAGTCACCCCCACACTTCCCAGCTCATCTCTGCACTGAGTGAACTTCGTGAGATACTTGGGCATACTGTCTCCCTTCTCGCATTTGATGTTTCTGAGTTTATCTTTGAGCGCCAGCTTCCTCTGACTGCTCTTGCTTTGGAATAGATCTGTCAACGCTTTCCACATCAAGTATGGAGAAGCCTTTCCATGCAGGCTGGACACAATGTGGTCCTTCACGCCCTCCAACAGAATCCTTCGACACTTTACTGTCTTCTTTTGCCAAACCTCAGCTTCGGAAACATCAGTAGGCTTTGGGACCTCAGCCTCTATGAACTCCTTCAGCCCATTATCATCTAACATCGCCTTCATCCTGTCCTTCCATGCAATATAGTTCGAGCTGCCCTCAAGAGCATACTCCAATCGCAATCTGTTGAAAGACATTGCAACGTTGACACCAAGAAGACACTGCTGCAAATTCGAATTCCACCAGCTCCAAACTCAACTGCCTCTGATCTAGAACTCGTGAGAATAAAGTATTTCTCGTACAGAGATTGACTGTATGGGCTTTTACCAGATATCTCACCTTCCAAAGGAAAGATGAATCCAGAGGCTACCTGGCCCGATTATAGACTCTGCCTGAAGAAATAAGATGTAAACACTTTTTGAATAATAGATCTGATGATCAACAGCTCTGATACCATGTAGAAATTTTGAATAATAAACACTTATTCACAGACATTATCCCGATTATACACTATTGTGGAATACATGCATAATACATAACTTCCTCTACGTTGATCATCAATTTAGCAGCATTAAAATCAATGAAACATCAATCGCATGCACACATTAACACAATATGTAACCCGGGGAAAGCTTACAGCTGAAAACCCCACACTATCTATATATTATAATGATTGAGAATATGTAACAATACATAGTACTATACTCCTCACAAGTACTCAGTACTATCTCCACCTGTTACACACAAAACTAGCTCAGATCCGAACAAGTCACAGGTTCAAATCTTCTCCGCTGCTTTGCCTGCCTCCACTGCACAATGCAAAGTGAAAAATCACGTGATCACAGGCTACAATTGCCTTGATATTGGCCCACACTGCGCAGTCCTCATTGGCATTACTCAATCCATGCATGTACAAATCTCATGCACAACTGATAGTCACAACTCACCCTTTCACTTACCTCTAACACTTGTCTCTGTTGAACTGTCCATGCACTGAGTTAACTGATGTATTCTTTAGTTGCTTTATGAGTTAATAATTAGTGAATTAATTAACAATCAATTCACACAACTCATCACTAGTGTATTCTTTATTTAGACTAAATACAACTAGTTCAACTAAGTCAAACTGAACACAACTCCATCAACTCCACATCCAACTCCACAGAACTCACATGCATGAGTTCTAACTGAAGTCCTCCATGCAATAGCTCAACTAACACATAAGAAACCACGTGGTTCCTTTTGTCAGCTGCATGTGCCACATCCGTAGCTCGAACTGAAGTGCTCCAAGAGAATAAGATAAAGTTTAGAGTCCAAATATTACTAAGGGCTAATAATATTTGATTGTTTCTATTTTTAGCCTGGCAGTCTAAAAGTAGACTTTGATCACTCCGCTGTGAACCAAAAATAGAAGTCCATCTATTTTTCCCAGCATGACCAATCATCCATAAATAGCATCCTGCAACTCATAGACCATGATCCATATGTCTAAAAATAGACTTTGCGCCAAAAATACCCTGCGGGCCCACTTAGTGAAGGCGACTTCTTTCCACTAAGCTCCATAATCTTGTTGCATTCTCAACACTGGGATATAATAAATTAAATAATAATCTTTAAGCATAGACAATGTTATTGAACAAATATGCCTTATTTAATACTAAATAAAATATTAAAAACAAAAATCCTTTTGTGCTAAGTGAGGCAATCCACACATTGAAAGCTTTCTCCACACAATACAACTCATCTGAATTTCCACACATATGCCTAATTATTTATAACTAAAATATTATCAATGTTATAAACATAAAGTATTCACTTTTAATACTAAACTATTGGCAATAAAAGCTTTTAATGCGAAAATAGGCTAAAAATCTCTATGCAAACAGAATCAATTAAATAGCGATAGAGACAAAAACAAAAATACAATGAAAGCTTGAAATCTTCTTTCACACAATGGAATTTTTAATTCTTATCTAGGGAAGGAGCTATGTGGGGATGATTATCGTGTGTGAAGGTTATGCGGAGAACAAATGCATGTGTGGAATTTGTGCGGGATGAGGAAAATGTAGTGGATCCTTTTAATTGTAATGCATTTAGATATTGGTTTCAATTCAATTGGTTGAATGTAGAAGTGCATACAATGGAAGCTTGAGAGCTTAAACAATAAAATTACTAGCTGTCCGAACAAAGCTTTGCGAACCCAAAATAAGATGTTGCAAGGTCGTTTTCGTTACGGGCCACTAAACATCACGTATACTAATAAATAAAGGTAAGCTAATATGGTATGCTTGTATTTGATGTCATACCAAAGCATTTCCCTAATAGCTTAAGCACTATGATCCATGATAGAGTGATCCTCTTGTATTCACAGTATTGATTCACTATATTTCCATAACTAATCTAGGTGTGTTGACTAATGGTAGATGATGTAATAAAGTATGTTATAGATTATTGTATATGTTACACTACTAGATATGATTAAAATGAAATGTGAATCTTGCACTAACGATTCACCTTTGCCGATTTACGATTCACATTTCCCAGTTTCTCAGCCGATGAACTTATTTTGTAAGGCTCATTGTGTAGACAACTACACATTCTTTGCACTATTATCCTTTACCAATAGATAGTTTCATTTCAATTTATTTTAACTAAATCAGAAAATAATTATGAACAAAAGACAAAATACTTACCAATTGTGAGAAATAAGTTGTGTAGAGGCGACAATAATGAGAAAATGCAAGTGCAAAAAACTTTCTCAAATAAGGATTTAATAATGTATAGATGAGAAAACGACTAGGGATCCATAAATACATTGAAAGTTTCCTCTACACAATACAACTCATCCGCACTTCTGCACATATGCTTAATTGTTTACAGTTGAAATATTATTAATAATTCTGTAGAGTTATTTATATTATTTTATTATTAGAAAATGAATATGTCATTACTGAGAAAGAGTCTGCAAAAAAATCAATTGTTTTTATTTTATTTTATTATTGGAAAACGAATATATCATTACTAAGAAAACAACTGATAAATTTTGTGCGAGAAACTTAGCCTATTGTGCAGAAGTGAGAAACTTTTCCTATTGTGTGGAACATAGCTCATTGTGCCAAGCTTATAGCCTATTGTGCAGAACTTAGTTCATTGCGTAGAGCTTATAACCTATTTTGCGGAACTATTTATTTTACTTTATTATTGGAAAACAGATACGTCATTGCCTTTATTATTGGAAAACAAATACATCATTAACAAGAAAAAAACTAATAAGTTTTGTGTGAGAAACTTAGCCTATTGTGCAGAACTTAGCTCATTGTATGAAGCTTATAACCTATTGTGCGAAACTTAGCTCATTGTGCAGAGCTTATAGCCTATTATGTGGAACTTAGTTCGTTGTGCAGAGCTTATAACCTATTGTTTGAAAATTAGCTCATCATGCTAACCTATTTATTTTATTTTATTATTGGAAAACAAATACATCTTCACCTTTATTATTGGAAAATGAATGCATCATTACTCAGAAAACAACTAATAACTTTTGTGCGAGAAACTTAGTCTATTGTGCAAAAGCGAGAAACTTAGCTTATTATGTGGAATTGAGCTCATTGTGCGGAGCTTATAACCTATTGTGTGGAATTTAGCTCATTGTGCAGAGCTTATAGCCTATTGTGCGGAACTTAGTTCATTGTGCGAAGCTATTTCTTTTATTTTATTTTATTATTGGAAAATGAATACATCATCACTGAGAAAACACTATACAAAAAAATCAATTAAATAGTGGTAAAGGCAGGAGACTATGCATTGCCCTATGCATTGTAGCTATTACCTCGGTTTGAAATTCTTTTCATTTTTATTTCATTTATTCTTTTTAATGCCAATTTTGACTTAATTTTTAAATTATTGTTATTTTAATGATTCATTTGAATAGTAAAGTAATGTAAATATTATTGATTTATTTTTTATCTTTAGATATTAATCAATGTTCTTTATATTATTTAACTCATTTTCTATATTAGACTCCCCCATCTTAGTTGTGATGATGAACCACATAAATGTGATTTTTATAAAAAATTATATTTCTAAATCAATAAAAATATTATTTTTACAAACTATAATTAAACCTATATAATAATTGAGTATATTTATCTGCTAAACATTTAAACACAATATAGAATTATAAAAATCAATAATATACCATTATATTAATAATAATCATCTTAATTTTCTTTTATTTTTTATCTAGAAAATTGGTAATTGGGTCATTTTCATATTCTTATAATACAAGGTTAATTTAGAATACTACCGCTCTAAATAATTAGGTAAACGCTCATCCCTGTAGTAGGAAGCTAACATCATGGAATTTGATTTACACAAACTTCTCAGATACAATCTCAAAAAAAATAATCAATTAAATTATTTTTATATAAACACATTTAAACATATTTTCCAGACATGATAATAAGATTAAGTTCCATTACCATGCTTAGAACAAATATTATCGACATTTTTTATATAAACCCATTTAAATATATTTTAGTATTGACATGATAATAAGATTTAAGTTCCATTATCATGATTAGAACAAATATTATGGACATTTTTATTGGAGAAACTAAAAATTTGTTAAATATTATCGGCATTCTTATTGGAAATTGAATGATGTTTTCATTAACATTTTTATTTATAAGTTAATTTATAAATTAATATTATATTAACTTGTTTGTTGTCCTCTCTATTTCCAACCACACCCGAGG